>PNEQ01123265.1:0-15315 GCA_003012365.1 Medauroidea extradentata | reverse complement strand
CCGACAAATGACAACCACAACACTCTGATTGGCTAAAATTTCCAACTTGTAGCACTCCTTCCACAGAAAATAGCACCGGGCCAAAAATGAAATCCTCCACGAAAACGGCCAGCGTACTGCCATACCTTCCACAGAACCTTCCACAGCACCTGCCACAGCAGCTTCCATGGAAGAAACTTCCATCGTGGCACACGGGCTTAAGACCGTGCCGGAAACAATATGGCGGGGGTCTGTTTTACTCGCCAGGACAAGCACATCCAGGTCAAGTAGGTCATGCTCCCACCGCTCTACCTCGCGAGGTAGAGTTGTGGGGGCAAATCGTCTGCTAGACGTTTTCGCGACAGTCTGCTACATCGTGGTATGTTAATGTTGGTAGATTATGAATGAGAATAACTTATTATTCCAAACAACATTGAACAATGATAGAAATATTATAGCCGATGATGAAGGAATGGTGTTATTTACAGCAGAATGTAATTATTTATTTCGTACATGATGATTCTTCATTCTCTGTTATATTCCTGAAAACTCTCCTAGTTCGGCCATCACAAAAAGATATGCATGCACGCACTAAAGAGTTTTCCTTCGCCTTTTAAGAGTTCAACTCCCTCTGAACTGGGTCAACATTATTCCAACTCTTCCAACTCCAAAGAGACACGAGAGACGCTGGGTCAAGCGCGAGTAAAACAAACCTCGTTACTCTAAGAGCAGAGTAAAGTAATGGAGATGAGGTAGAGTAATTAAAGAGTAAAAGTTGTTTTGGAACCAGCGTAGAGTAGTGGATTCAGTTGTTTGTAAACATTGCGACTAAGGTCCGTATTTATAAACGTCTTTCGAAGTACAACCAATCTCCCTCCACCCTAATCTGGAGTTTTGCACATTATAGACCTCTTTCAGAGAGCGGCGGATAGCCGGCGAACAACCATTCGCCACCAAGTTTCCACTTTTTGGGAGATTGCAGGTGAAGGACGGCCAGACCTCATTCGGCGAATCACCAGCTGTTCTGTAGAGACCAGTTATGAAAAATGGCGAGGAATTTTAACGAATTCATGCGGCACTGGATGAAATTGTCAACTATTATGAATAAATAGATGACCAAAGACATGCGCGACTACCCAGTATATATATTAGGGACATGGAAGATCCCTTTTCAACTGCAGTTCATCTCTGCACGGTACATCGCAAGCATTACATTCTGCAGTGATTTTCTTCCACATTTCCTTTTGTTGTAGTTGGACACGGAGTCAGTTTTCTTATTTGTAGTTATATTTTTGTAATTTTTATCAGGCCAAAAAAAATTGCATTTTTTTTCGGAGTGTATCGCACTGTAAATTTTTACCTTCCATAGTCAAACTTTTCCACGGCATCCTTCAATCACTTCGAATATCTCACGTGTGTCTTACTACAAAGACAACAAAATTGTTGACAGACAAGGAAAACAGAATCGAAACGATTTTATTTTTAAAGTTGGGTGTATTCATAACAGTGGTCTTTGAGCACTTGAGTCTATGTTCGCTGCTAAAAATGAGGCTGTGTTGCCAAATTTTATGAAGGAGAACCATACAACTCCCATTCAGCCAACAATCTCCTGGCGATCCATCGGCAGACAACTATAGTGTAGGAAGGGTGGAAGACCGCCAGCGAACAGCTGTACGAATAAAGGCCAAGGGCTTGCCAGAAAGCCTTCGGAGGATGTTTATA
Organism: Medauroidea extradentata; assembly: GCA_003012365.1. Lineage (NCBI taxonomy): Eukaryota > Metazoa > Arthropoda > Insecta > Phasmatodea > Phasmatidae > Medauroidea > Medauroidea extradentata. Next base: position 13,614 of record PNEQ01123265.1, on the reverse strand, counting down.
ACTACGGCCCTAAGGGTAACAAACAACCTTCTTCCACCGAAATTGTCAGTTTTGCTGATTATAGAGCTCTTCCGGGGGACTGTTGGCTGTCGGCGAACAACTGTTCTCTGTGTTTTGCTGGATGAGGTCGAGAGGTCTGCCAGCAGACATCCAGCCTACCAAAGCATGAAAATGGCGACAATTCCGGCGAGGTTATGTGGCACATAAAAAAAATTCTTAAATTTGGTGATGTAGTTGGAGAGGAAAGACCAACGAATTTACCATAAATGTAAATAACAAATGTGGCAAAACTGTTTAATTTGTATTTCATGTGCAAGTTTTAAATTCGGCAGTTCGGCATTGTTTGTAAACAAGGTACTGAACCTCAAATTTAAATAACCTATGTTATTTATATTTTTAATCCTGAACGTTTGCTTGTATTGTTCTTAAATTTAATTTTTTCATGTGTGGTGATTCATATGTAATTACTATTTTGAGATTTGTCCAGGAACCCTTAAAATGTGTATTATCTATTAAACGAGAAGTCAACACAATTTTTGTACCTACTACCTACTGTGCGTCAACCAGTGGCAGTTTAAAGGATTTTTTTACTGCATACATGCATGAAAAATTCTGAAATAATAAAACTTACATTGGTGTGTATGTAGATATTCGTATGCTTTATAATCTACCAGTAATGTTTTGACACCTTAGGTCTACATTCATCTAGGCTGCATTACCTAATTAAATTAATTTTCATACACGATAAGCATGCTCAGAGAGGTTCAATTATTTGAATCACATGTCATATAAATGTAGATTAAGGCAGTTTCTAAGAAGTGCTTAAAGGAACATTCACAGCCTGACATCCTTTAAAATATATTGTGTTTGTGTTCAGTAAATACAAAGTTTTCAGATTGTGCCCATCACATTTTTGGGTCAAGGTTATGAAACACAAGCTGAATAAATAGAAAATGCAGGGTCAGACTGGTGAGGACGAAAGGAAATTAAGACTTAGTGTGATGATGAAGGAATTAGGATGGAAACTGTTAAGGGACAAAATGAGAGTGAAAAGGCTGATCAGGTTGTATAGGATGATAAATGGGGAGGGAGCATGGGCAAGTTTGGCCTGCAAATTAACTAAGGGAACTTTTAAGTGTAAAGATAGTAACAGTGAGAAAATTCAGAGGGTATGGAGGACAACAGAGAGGGGTAAACAGTCGATGCTGGTGAGTACAGTGAGGAAGTGGAATGCACTGCAGAAGGAATTGGTGACTATGAGGGAAGTTGGAAGACTTAGGAAGGGACATGAGGATTGGTGCTGTGGGATGGAGAGGAGTCTGCTCGCCACCAGGCATTATCCAAATTGAAAAAATAAAACTTACTAGTATTAAACATAAACACACATCCTCACACCCCAGCGATAAATTTTTATTTCTAGAGTCAATAAGAATATTTTGAGAATCTATACAATTTGCTTTTGCGTAAATGCACCCTTTTCCCGGACAAATTGTGAAGGCTACAAGGATTAATCCCATAAATTTGTTAACAATCTCAGTTAAAGGCGCCACTGTGATATGGACTGCACTGATACACAAGGTGCTAAACTGGTGCACAATATTACAGTTACTGGAACTACGAGAAATCCACGTGGTGATCCTGTAATTGCATTCAAGGGAAGTCTGAACTAAAGTAGGCCTACATTATAAAACTCTCTATTAGTTTCATTTAAATGTGAACAATATATTTCAAATAATTTTGTTCGTATAAAATAGATGTGTTAATACAATATTGTTGTTGTAACTTGCTCCATAAAAAATTTAATAAAATTTTCTTGAGGCAAAGTGTAAAGGCCCTGCCACAATAAATTTTTAACTGCCTTGCAGTGCAGTGCCATGCCGGTGTGATTCTGGCTATCTGATTGGCCTTTTTCCATGAAGTGACTGACGTTCTACTTGCAGTGCCGTGCTGTGCCGGCCATTCCAGGCCAACTTTCAACTTTTTTGGGAACAGTAAGCACGGCACTCTCCGATCAACATCGGCAGGGAGCAGCAAGGTGATTGCTATTATTGGTTGACGGATGGAGTCACAAAACGTGAGCCACTGCTGTGACTGCCCATGGTGGAAGAAATATATACAAACATAAGTGACTGTGAACTGTATCCCAGCAGCAGACATTAGCATTCATTGTGGCATACAAAGAGTAGAAAACGGTCATGTCGCCATAACTGCTTTTGGTTAAATGTGACACTACAAAATACAGTACTGAATGGTTACATACCTGAATTGCCACATCTCTCTAAACATAAATCACAAGTTTTTTTAATATGACTGTTGTGTTTGTGAACTTTTATATTTATAATAAGTTTTACACTCGCAATTGGGCTAACACCAGTTAAGAGCAGACTCCTCCCCATCCCCACAACTCCAATCCTCCAGTCCCTTCCTAAACCTTTAAACTACCCTCAACCAACTCCTCCCAGAGTGCATTACACTCCCTCACCGTCCTCACCAGCATTGACCGTCTACCCGTCTCCATTCTCCTCCACACCCTCTGAATCTTCTCACTGTTGTTTCCTTTTTCATTAAATATGTGCCAAATATTATGTTAGTAGGGCCTAATACCATGGAGTGAATATAATGTTTAAAAGGCTTCTCTAAACAAAACATGACTGCAGAGCCCTATTAAGAGTATACTTGTACATACATAATAGCCTATAATGGTCTTGCTCTCAGTAACTTCAGATATAAGGAGAACATTATTTAACACGCCTGCAGCAGCATTGAGACGCAAAGTGGGAACATTTTTCATTGGGTCAAGGTGGATGGCTCTACACCCTGATCAGACAAGATCATCATCATCATCATTTGCTTCACTGATTGGCTGGTGCTTTGTCAAATTTTTTTTCAATACAGTACATTTTTTTACCTCAACATATCTACCCACTCTGTGTCATAATCAAATTGTCAGACGCAGCTGGACAAAAGGCCACTTTTGAGTGCGAAGTGTTCTATCAATTTCTCACTATTTAATTTAATCCAGACATTAATATAGAAACTGGCTGCCTGAATTAACACTTCCTTATGTCATCCAGTTTGCTTTTGATAAGCCATTTGTGATATGCCTTGAGACACTGCACAAGTAGTCACACATTTACATATTGAGTTATCCATCACCACTTAGCATCTAATAACAAATAGTGTAAACCACACTGTATATAATGCAATAAAAATGATTATTATCTTGTAATTGGGCAACTGCCAGGTGACAAGCTATAACCTCCTCAATATCCTACTAATCCCCGTCAAAACCATCCAACCCCCCTCACTGTCACCAACTCCTCTAAAAGTATATTCCACTCCCTTGCCGACCAACTAAGCATTCATTGCCCACCCCGCTCCATTCTACTCATCACCTGGATCTTCTCACTATTATTCCCTCTTCCTCTATAAATCTGTGTTAGTTAACAGGCAGCTTAACTTATCTAACTTCCCCAGCTGTACATTATAATTTGCCTTTTCAAACTTCTCATTTTTTATAAATCAAACGTGACTGAAAGTTCCCTTTATCCCCACCATGCCTTCTCTATTTATTTTTTACCCACATCACTGCCTGTCTTTGCACCTTATCCAGCTCACACACCTCCAGTTTCACGTGCTGGTCCCACTCTGCAGCCACATATTCTAAAACTTGTTGTACCATGGTAATACATGCCTTTTCTTTCACTGCACTGTTAACATTCTTCAATATCTCTCCCAGCATACCTAGGACTCTTCTCCTTTCACACATCACACTCTCTATCTGCCCTCTCCATGCTAAGACACTCTGTATCATTATTCTTAGGTACTTTTATTCGGAAGCTTCTGCTATCTGCTGCCTTCCCATCCTTCCTCGTAAACCTTGACGGGGACGAGGGTGAAGGAGATTATCTACTGAAACTTACTGACGTGATATGCGAGTGTTCCCGACTAGGCGCCAGGCGGTTAGAGGAGAACCGGCACTCAGATGTTGTGAGTGGTGTTTTCTCAGGGTCGTGTGGCCGACGGCCGGCTTCGTAACTCCCCTCGTCCACCGCCATTGTATACTTACGCTCGGGGAGTATTATGGCTCTCCCTACGCTCATACACACACAAATAAAACACTCGGCAGGAATTTCGGGCTCCTGTACACCCAAGGAATGTATATGTTGTTGGGTTGTAGGGTCCCGCACCCTGAAGCACCGAAAAGCGGCGAAGTCCATCTTACATCGTCCTCCAGCATACAGCACAATCACTGGTGATATCTTAAGCGGCCACGGACCTGGCCCGTCCGATAGGGGAAACACGGAAAAATCACACGCGGTGGGAATGAAAAGATATGGTATTAGAAGCCCCTGGGCGCGAAGCGGGTCGACAGGGGTGAGGGGTTAACCCGAGCACTGAAGTTAATTAAATGAAGGTTCCAGACTAGATTAAAGCTATTGTACGTTAAATGATCAGAGAAAGAAAAGAGATTCTGGTACCCGGGCGACCGGAGCCGAACCGCCTCTACACGCCGCCAATCGTCAACTGTCGAAGCCTTGGCGGGCTTAGGGCGATCACGCTGTTAAGCATGCCAATACTTCTCAACATATGAAAACACTTAAAAGTATACAAACAAAAGCACTGAAAATTCACTATAAAGTTTATCTTGCTGATTAGAGTCCAAAATGTTGTTTGCGAATTTTCAAATTTATATACTGAAGAATTTGGGTCAAACAAAATATTTTACGTTATGTGAAATTAGTTTCCTTTAGGAAGAGAGAATTAACTTATTACAATTTAACGAAAAATATAGGGAACAATACGAGTATTAAAAAGAGCAAATTAACAATTATAGACTTTAACGAAATTATGCAGCAGAGTTTTCCAATTGGGCGAGTCCAACTTCACTTTAGGCGCAGGGGTGTTTCTATGTGTTTTAGGTCCAACAAGTCTGGTCGGGCGACTGAATTTATGCAAACAAGGTTACCCCTGGCCCTTTACATCCCTTCATCACTTGGCGCTAGTACCCCCGTTGCCCTCACTTTAACACAACACTTGTATTGAAGGTTAAGGGTTCACGTGGTGTTTAACTAGGTTTAGGCTTAACAGTGCACATTCCTACCATTGGCTCGTGGTTTAGGAGGGCTTAGCTACACATGGGTATAGTGTTCGGCAGTGGAGGTGGCGTCTGGATGCCGTGGCCTCTTGTGACCACGCCGCCAGGCACGTTCCCATATGTGGTGGCGGTACTGACCGCCAGGCTTGTCCTCTCAGTGCATGGTGTGCACGACGGGCTGTTCTGAAGGGCGCGCGGCTTGGTCTACGACAACCTAACATTTAACTTGTAGTATTGTGACCTAACACATTAATTATTTTAGTACAGTGAAATTGGTATGCTATGTCTATTACTCACATTACCATGTTTAAAAGATACTTACAAATGGCAGAAAGATGGAATTTAGACTAGAAATAAAAATAATTAAAAATAACAAGAACTTCACGAGTATACATTACAAACAAAAAATCCTACTGAGCTTTCGATGCTGGTAAATTAAAACTAGATTGCTATTATTAACACATTTTTTTAAAAATATAAGTTCATACCTGCCAAGTCTCCCACTTTAGGCGGGAGACTCCCGATTATTTTGTTTTTTATCCCGTCCTCCCGCTTTCTCATTTTTTCTCCCGCTTTTATTTCATATCCCATTCATATTTTTTAAGTAGGAACCAAATGGTAACGTCGTGTTAACAAACTACGAACCAAATTGTAAACATGATATGTCTGTTGTGTTATCAAACAGTCTGTAACGACGTCAGCTAAACCGCGATACAGTTTACAACTTAGGCCTACAATAATAACAAATTGTTCTTGTTCAGAAAAGTTGCTAACAGTAAACGTAAATGTGGTTGGCTATTGGTTACATCTTCGTGATGCGCCTGTCGCACGGACAGTTGACTGTAGACTTCTGCAGTTCAAGGCACAATTTGGCGACAATATCGTGTGTGCGTGAATATGTTGACACATCGGAGTTGGATATATATTTATATATAGTTTAAATACGTTGCGGCAGGTTTCTGACGGTATGAAATTGGAGTTGAAGTGCGAGATCAGTGTTATATATTTATATGTAGTTTAATTACATTGTGGCAGTTTTGTGACGGTCTGAAATTGGAGTTGAAGTGAGAGTTTTCGATTATATAGGTCATTCCGAATAAAGTGAGCACTAAATATTTAGGGCCACTTTTACAACTCCTTGTTAAAGTTCCTGTTAGTTTTTAACGAACACTTTAACAGCAAAGTTGTCATCTATCACAGCTACGTTGAATCTCATTTGCGCTATGGTATTGTTTTGTGGGGAAATTCATCAGATTCTGAGAAGGTTTTTAAACTGCAAAAGATGATAATAAGACTCATGACCAACAACAAAAGCAGAGCATCTTGTAAGCCTCTTTATAAGAACCTACACATTCTACCAATACCTAGTTTGTTTATTTATGAATCTGTAATTTTTGCACACAAGCACCTCATGAATCTAACACACAATTCTGATACACACACACACTCAACGTGCAACAAAAGCAAATTTCATCTACCCATCCACAATACTTCACTTTTTGCAAAAGGACCTCTGTACACAGCCATTAAATTGTACAACCACCTACCTTCAAACTTAAAATTGATCAAATCTATAAATATTTATAAAAAAAATTGAAAAATATTTTATTAAACCATTGTTTCTACTCAATAAAAGAATTTTATGAAATTAAAATTGATGATTTCAATAGCAACTATTAAGGGTTTATTTTGTGTTTAGTGTTTTACAATGTACTGACAAATTCCTATACTACATGTACAGAGTACAAGTGATGTAGTCATTTGGAATAATAAATATTTGTTTTGATTTGAATTAAATCTATAGTAATGAATGCTCGTGTATATATTGTAACCTAGGGTACTGACTGGTATGTGATGTTAAGTCAGTTCTCACTGAAACATACTTATTGTAACAAAATAGGAAGTAGTAGGTCAATATGTGTAACCTTGCTAAAATGATGGGTTTGTATATATGCTTTTATATATATGCTTTTGTATATATGCTTTTGTATATATGCTTTTGTATATATGCTTTTGTCACATGAGTAATTTATATAAATTGATATATCACTCGAACCAAGTTTGCTTTGTTAGTGCTATATTTGTATATATGTAAATACATTTGTCATTTGTTATTTTGTGTTTAGTGTTTTACAATGTACTGACAAATTCCTATACTACATGTACAGAGTACATTTGGAATAATAAATATTTGATTTGATTTGATTAGGTCATTCGGAATAAAGTGAGCACTAAAGATTTAAGGTTTCAAGGTTTCTTGTACCTTTCACGTCAACCTCTAAGTTTACGAAAATCTGTAAACCGTGTCGTAAGGTGGTTGCTGAAATCTGCAACCTACCCTTACCTGAAGAGATCCAAGAAGATCGAAACACGAGTACGTCATTCTTATCCTTGGACGGGCCTTACGGTTTAGGATACGAATTGGGATTTCCAATTGCTATGCTCCCACCGTAGCGGGTGGTGTAACGTGCGGAGCACACACGTCCAAAAGACGCACTCTTGAACATGACAGATACCAGCTATTGGTCTCCGACCGATTCTCACCTCTAACGGGGGTGGTTTCCGAAGTTGAAGTTCCCAAATACGGACAGGGGATTGGAAGGTCGCTGGTCTCCCTGTCTCGTATTGTAATGTCATGTTCGTTTCGACTTCAGAGAGTTCTACGTCTCATAGTCTCATCAGGTGTGCAATTTAGCACACTACGATGTGTGACTGATCTCCAAATTAACAGAGGTACACTGTTTCTTGTTAAACTGTGTTTCTTGACGGTATGTAATCGAAGGTTTCAAATTTCTTGTACCTTTCACGTCAACTTCGAAGTTTACAAAAATCTGTTAACCGTGTCGTAAGGTGGTTGCTGAAATCTGCAGCCTACCCTTACCTGAAGAGATCCAAGAAGATCGAAACACGAGTACGTCATTCTTATCCTTGGACGGGCCTTACGGTTTGGGATACGAATTGGGATTTCCAATTGCTATATTCCCACCATAGCGGGTGGTGTATCGTGCGGAGCACACACGTCCAAAAGACGCACTCTTGAACATGACAGATACCAGCTATTGGTCTCCGACCGATTCTCACCTCTAACGGGGGTGGTTTCTGAAGTTGAAGTTCCCAAATACGGACAGGGGATTGGAAGGACGCTGGTCTTCCTGTCTCGTATTGTAATGTTTAACAAGAAACAGTGTACCTCTGTTAATTTGGAGATCAGTCACATATCGTAGTGTGCTAAATTGCACACCTGATGAGACCATGAGACGTAGAACTCTCTGAAGTCGAAACGAACATGATACCGTCAAGAAACACAGTTTAACACTAAAGATTTAACCTTTGAAAAAAAAATCACTAGCCGTTACTGCATGTAAATCAACATTAACAAGAGTTACATTATTGTTTTGTATGGTTGGTAGCGAATAATTGTATGAAGTACCGTGTATTTTCTTATTTGAATACAGCATAAGTGAAGCAACATCAAATGGTACTTCTTTGTATTATATATACTTTAAAATATTTATTTAAGTTCTTATTGACGTACCAGCTGACTGTATAATTTTATTTAATTTGCGCCAGTACAAAGCGACGCAAACGAGCCGATTGTCGTAGGCACACGTCGCTAATGCTTCGAGCCCCAGAGGTAGTTTAAAACTCCACCGACAGATGGCATCAGAGTTAGGTTTTTGCCGCTTCGCTTGGAAGCGAATTGCGTCATTCAGTTTGTTTGTCCAATGTGTAATGAATGTGGGTTTCTGGTAAACATATTCAAAAGTATTAGAAGTGACTGTTTATGAATTGCTAAATTATATGAAGTCATTAGTAATGTAAGTTGTTTTGTTTTATGATAGCCAGCCTGAGTATCTGGAAATAGAAACAGCATATTTTTTTTCCTGTTTCACACATTAAGAAAATACGTTATTTATTGTTTCTCTTTACGAGCATCGTTGTCGTCCATTGCAGTATCCTGAACGGAACTTGAACTCTTGAGTTTCGTGTGTCAGGTGTGTTTTTAGTGGCGATTTTATTTGAAAGTTCGAATATACTGTGCATGCATTTACGAGATTCGTAACGGTAATAGCGCCGTTAGCGTAGACGCAGAGAAACAAGCATTATAAGACGTTTACTCGCAGGTATTTAAAACTAAGATTACTACTGAGTATAGCATATATTCAGCACCAGTGCATTTAATGAGTAGATAATGCAGATAACATTTATCGGAGCAGTGTGATGTAAATGTAAACATTGTACAAGTCTATGTAAATAAAAGCATGTGGCAATGTTGTTGTATACATGCAACGGAAATATATAAACTAGCAGAAAATATAAATTAATCAGGGCTTTTTTGAGTGTTCACTTTATTCCGAATCGCCTATAACGTATTTTACAAGTGCATGTTATCGCTGAAGTTCACGTTAAAGTGATTGTTTAACTAACAGGTACTCAGGGTAGTGGTTAGCTGGCTAACAGAAGGATCTTCTACTGATATAAATAACATGTTTTCTGGGATAATATTATTAACAGATAGGTATGTACCTTTCCTTCCTTTCACCATTTAGATAAACAAGGCAACTTAGGCCAGCCCTACTAATTTCTGTGATATTGAAGGAACTGGGATGGAACTTGTTGAAAGAGTGGAGAGGAAAGGGTGTCAGTAGTAACAACAACAATTTGCAATTGGAACACCTGCCCGGTAGCAAACTGTAACCACCTCCTTAATACCCTACCAATTTCCTCCTAAACCTTCCAACCACCCACATGTTCACCAACTCCTCTTAAAGTAAATTCCACTCCCTTGCTGATCTAAGCATCGGCTGCCTACCCCGCTCAGGATATATAAGGTGGTGAATGGGGTAAGTTAGGTCTGTAAACTAAAGTAAAGTATAGAGGAAGAGGGAATAATAGTTAGAATATTCAGATGATGAGGGGCAGAACAGGGTAGGCAATCAATGCTTACAAGGTAGGTGAGGGAGTGGAATTTACTTTTGATGAAGTAGTTGGTGACTGTGGGTTGGAAAGTTTAAGAGGGTATTAGTAGGGTAGTGAGGAGTAGATTACATGCCTCAGAACAGATGAGCAATAATGTAGTCTGGTTTTGTAGTGTGTGTACCTTATAAACTATGAACTTATTTCAAATTAATGTTGTTAGGTCTATGCTGTAGTTTTTGTTCTGGTGTGTACGTTTTTCCTGTGTCATATAACATTTAATCTTTATTTACGTAATATACTAATTAACCTATTATAATAATAAAATTCTCTTATTTTCATTCAAGAAACCACCATGGTATGGAACAGGGTGAGCCTAAAGATGCTTGTAATACCTTAGAAAGCATTTTAGACACGAGCCAATTATGATTGTGTCACTTATCAAATGTTTAGATACTCCCAACGATAGACCTAAGTACTAATAATGGACGACTTGAAAAGAGGCGGAACCTAGTAGTTACAGCGAGACTCTCCAGAGGCGCTGCTAGTAACTGTGGGAAACACGAACGTAAACAAATGTGTTTTCAAATGGACGAAGCAGCATATTGAAAGAATTAGCAGGGAAGAAATCATTGATTTCCTTTAAAACTTTCGACATTAGTAGTGGTTTTAGTTTTTAGGGAATTTGAGACGTTGCAGGCTTTCCAAAGAAGGCTACTATTTGTTTGTGGTATCGTGTTACAAATACGTGTGGATAACCAGAAGTGATAGTGCTGTTCTTATGAAGACATATTGTTTCCCACGACTACGGTAAAAGAAAAATGAGTGCGACAGAACAGTGTATTTTTCTAGTGAAGAAATGGATAATGAGTTTCACGTTGCACGTGCATACTATGCATGTAAAGCAGGGTACGTATTTTGAAACTTAAGCCAGCATTAAATATGAACTGTTCATTGAAAACCGTAACATGCATGGTGCTTTCGAGGTTAGGCATACATCAGTGTCGCATACATAATAAGTTGGTCATGCTTTTACTACTCATATTCACATTTAAGTATGAAATAATAATTGTTAAATTCGTAAGGCATGTAACACGTTCAAACAAAAATTGTGGAGTGTAAATAGCAAATAAATATAGCATAGGTTAACGCCGTGTCCGACATGGCGATTTACTAGTTTCTTAGTTTTGTGGCATTTTATCGTTAAATTTGACGGCATCCTTTACATACAAATCGATAATATACGTCATCCTTTTTAGATACAAAGTTGGGTCGCATGATAGTTTTGTCCACAAAATCTGCCAACTTGGACACGCAATAAATAAAACAGTTGAGAAGTTTACAGGTGGAAGGCTTCACTTGGTATAATAAAATTGCTTAAAATAAAGTTCACAAGACAGTATACAATAAAATACATTATCTGAGTTTTCAACGTGCAAATTAATTCTTGGCAACAATATAATTAAATTCAAAAAGCATTAATGCCCAATGTCTGTACAGCAATGCTGAAAACCGTACATGTAACGGGTAAGTGTAGGAAATATTAAGTTACCCGTCACAGTGGATAAACACATTGCAGGTTACAATGTCATCCTCATAAAAATAAAAAAATTATTTGTATTTTAAAAAAATGCTGAAACGAAAATAAAAATTTAAAAAATTCAATAATTTTTTAAATACAAACAATCTTTATTCTTTATTTTTATGAGCATGACATTGTAGCCTGCAATTTCTTTAACCACTGTGATTTTTTTGAGTTTGGTATATCAGTTGGTTTAAGTGTAGTCGTTAAAATGGAAACGTGCAAAATATGACTTTAACAAGCTATTACGCGAAAACTATGAGAGATAAAAAAATTTCATTACAGCCAAATGTAGTCATATTTTGTGTCTAAAATAAGAAAAAATGTCTGGTACAAAAATATAAATAAATAGTGATGAAAATTGCGGTAGACCGCGCCCTTAAGTATAAAATGTGCTTGCAATTGTTTATGGTCTACATATAAGACAAGTATCACATAAGATAGTATGCTACGAACGTAGGCTTCTAACAACTGTCGAGGAGCTAGTGTTCGAGATGTGAATTATTATTTCAATGACACGTTTTCCTACATCTGAACTAAGAGTGGGTAACTTTAAGAAAGTCCTCGTGTATTAATTAATTAGCAAAATATGCATTTTAAAAGACAGTTCAAAGATACATGAACCGTTAAACAACAGAATGCTACAGCTTTTATAACAATGCACAGGTATTTTACTTATCACTTTTATACTTCAGTTTTCAGCGAAATTGTTTAGACCAGTCTTGGTGATGTATAAATAATTTTACTTGTAAAATTATCTTTTTTAAGAAACTTAAAACCACTGAGAAGTGTTCGGTAATCACTTTCAACTAAATGTTCTGAGCACGTGCGCATCGCCAGTGTTATGGGAGTTGACCGATCGTCCCGCCTAACCTTCGCTTTCCATTGCTTAAAACTTGTAGGATCACGTGAAATATTATTCATTCTGGAAAACAAGAACTTTTGCATACTGAACCATTTTGCTTTACCGGACATAAACACATGTCTGACCCACTGTTTCCCTTACGGACCCGTGAAAGGCATGGCCGGCGCGCTTCTGTTTCTCACAGTTCATCCCTTCCCCTCTTTTGACACGCGACGTGGTGACATCAGAGGGCGGGTACCTCAAGTAGTCCACTGCCTATGACTTGCGAATTGGGTGAACCTTTCATTCGCTTCCCACCCTTCACTATTACATTTATTCAACAGGTAATATGACAAGTTTAAGAACAGGTCTTTTTAGTACGCCTGTGGAGGTCTTCACATTAACCACTCTGACCAAGCCATCATCGCCAGGAAAGGTTTCTGTGACAACTGCAAGTCTCCATTCCAGTGGGGTAGGTTCTCTTCTTTCACCAAGTCCACCATCCCTGGGTTGGTGTTTGATGAGGGTTCCTTCCATTTGTTTCTTTGTTGTAGTGAGTTCAGATAGTCTTTTGACCACCGGGTCCATATCTGCTGAGTTGTACGTTTAACTTGCTGCCACCTGGACAGCAGTTTCATCGGCACATCAGACAAATCAGGCTCCGGAAAGGATATGAGTGGGCCACCAATTAGAAAATGCCCAGGACTGATGTACGGCTGATCATTAATGATGATCATCTATTTATGGATTTATTATTTTTTGTACCCTGTAAATTATTTGATTTTTTCTTATAATGTTTGAAAAAAGTGTTTCAAAGGGCGGAGAATGTTTAGTATTGTGCGATTTGTCATAGTGTTGGGAAGAAACATTTTTGCGAGCCTGACTATACAGATTTTTTTTAGCCTCGTCCGGGGGGCGAGGTTGCTGACCGGTTCGGCACCCCCAACCCCTCTGGAAGAAGGAGCGGGACTCTGCTGGACAGCAGGTAGAGAGGGACTGTAGTCAGTGATGAGTGTGGTGTTGTAGCAGCTGCAGTAAAGAGCTATGAACTTCTACACAGTGGTTCTTCATTTTGTGCAAGTGTAGTAATGTTTGAGTCATAACATTTGCTGACCGGTTCGGCACCCCCAACCCCTCTGGAAGAAGGAGCGGGACTCTGCTGGACAGCAGGTA
>PNEQ01123264.1:0-15314 GCA_003012365.1 Medauroidea extradentata | reverse complement strand
TTCGTACATGTTTGGAATAATATTCCTAGAAAACGTAGTTGCACAGGGCAAGTGATAGCGAGGTTCCATGACTTTACACAACTTCTTGAAGCCACAATCTTCTACCACTGAGTAGGGCTGTAGATCAACTGCTATCATTTGTCCGACACAGTCAGTAATTTCCTTGGCACGGGGGTGATCTTTAGGAAAATCTGATGCTCTTGCAAACACTGCGCTTAATGAGGACTGGTTTGCTGTACTCAACTTACGTTTCGCCGTTTGCCGCTTGCATGAAAGTGTATTTTTTTTCTCCTGCAGCTCCTTGTACAATTTATATTCCTTCTCATGTAAGCTGATGTGTCGAATGAAACTGCTGGTTGATAATGCTGGAGTTTTTATATTTTTACCACAATTCTTGCACACTGCATTCGGGTCGTCAATTTTTCGGTAAAAGTTCCAAACTGCTGCTTTACCCGGGACTGTCTGTACTTCAGTAGGTAAACTATTCATCATTAAAAATAACTGACCATGTGTGGGCTACTTAATAATTATGAAAAGTAATTAAATAATGCAATGCCACTAAAGCGGTAACCAGCCACTACGTGCACATAAAATAAATACTGCCAGCAATTGATTGTTTTTACTAGATTTTAAATAATGCCGCGGAAACGTTTATATTCTCGCACAATGCAGAGGTATGCGGTAAACGAAAAAAAAAAAAAAAAACGGAAATACATCCTCAAAATATATTCCCGGACCAATGCCCACAATAACGTGAAATTATTATTGAAATGTGTTTCAGTAATTAATATTTTACTGCAATGCGATGCCGATAATATATTTTATGTCTTACGTACTTTTTATAATTGCGCTAGAAGTGAGTAGGTATTGTCACAGTATTAGGTTGGCCATTCTGCTTAGCAGCCATATTAAGATGGCGGCATACGGCATGATTATTTCTTCAGTTTTTATCGTCGCACACACTGAAATAATAAGTATATTTACTTTCATTATAACGTGAGGGTAAGCAAATAAGCTATCACAAATAATGAAGCAGTGAATATATGATTGCGGTGCTGGTGACCCAGAGTGCTGTAGCTATTATTTATCAAGACGTGTAGATGTACTCCGGCTAGCATGCACCATGTTAGTAAATAATAATGTATACATAACCATACGGTAAGGAATGCTTGTTTGAGTCGTAAATTTTTTGTTAATATTTATGTTGGTGGTAATAAATACGTGAATACGTGCATTTTTGTTTTGTTTTTGTGTACGTATGTGACGATACTCGACTCGACTCGGAAATTTCCAATGCTATACTCGAATTCGAGTATTAACTGTAAACTCGACTCGAACTCGAATTTCGAATACTCGCAGAGCACTAAGCTAATTCATTCAAGTCAATGACAATACAATTTTTGCACAGCATAAATTTCATTTGAAATATTGAAAAATACAAGGTAACTGTGTTACGGCACAATAACAATGTGAGGAATTAATATATAATTAATTGCTTTGATTTATTTCGTTATAAAATTATAATTCTGCTGCAACCTTAGAGTGGACAGGGTATAGACCACCTTGACGCGTTCTGTACCACCTGATTTATTTATATACATTCAACGTACATTTCGGTGATAATATTTTTTTATTCTGAAGTATGCGATCAATATTAAAGTTGTTTTTATTCCAGAAAAATTCCTTCCAGAGGATGTGATTTGTATATAACTAAGTAATTTCCGGCGAATCTGTGGTTTTGATAAACTAAAAATCTATTCCTGAATTTTTACAAAGAAAATCTTTGTAACTTTATAAACAAATAATTTTACAAGGAAAATTGTTGTACATTTACAAAAGTTTGTGAAACTACAAAGATTATGCTTTGTCATTTTTACAATAAAAATTTACAGCGCAGGAACCTTTCGGTAAATATAAAGAATTATTTTGTAGTATTACAAATTTAACCTTTGTAACTGTATTAACAAGTTATTTTAGAAAGAATATATTTGTACTTTTACAAGGATTTGAAAATTTTTGTAAATTTACAATTTTTAGAATGTGTCTCAAGATGTTAAATGTTTTTAATTAATGAACATAATCTTAGTAAAAGTTTCATAAACTCTTCCATTTTAAATAAAGGTCACCACAGCATGTAGGCTATGCATAAATATTTGTAACACAGATCTGAAGAATACAAATGTTTCTACATCTAAATTACAAAGACGTCTCTTGTAAGTTAACAAACAAATAAATTTACAAGAGAAGCCTTTGTATTCGTGTTAATATACAACGGATATTATAGTACGGAATACAAATATTTTTTTACAGTGCACCGTCGCTTCACTTTCTCATCGCAAGGTTAAACACCATAAAGTCATTGTCCACTTGCTCGTCGTCTGTCATATGTGTGCTTCCACACCACCAAATGCAGTTTATTCTTTGCTAGCCAACTAAGTTATCCTAAGCCGCTTCCATATATCCCAGGTACCAGGAATATTTTCCATACCCGTCTTAGGGTGTGTTTACAATTAAAATCTTAAACATAAATTTACGCGTTGTGACGGATACAAAAGATCTGAAAGTGCGTTGTTCCATGTAATGGTTTCCAATAGAACTTAGCAGGTCGTTTGCGTGGGTGAAGTTTCCTTATGCGTAAAGCAAAATAGTTTCATTTTATATTTGAAGTAAAAGTTCCGGGTAAGCAGCCAATCACGACGAAGCACAACCCATCAACGACGCAGAGAAATAGCACCAACTGTCAAAAGTATTAAGAAAGCTATATGTAACCATCCCTCATCTATTTTCACCTATCCCTGTCAAAATAAGAGTACTGAACACGATAGTTTGCAAAAAGCGTATCAAACAATAATGTGCAGCCAAATATGTAGTTTTCATCACCACCTTCTGATTGCGGTATTGTCGTTTGTTTCCATTGGCTGGAATTATGACTTTAGGAATTTTTGTGAACTGTTTTCATTTAACAAGTGTTTCCGTGTATGCAACAAACGCTTACTGAACAATTCTTAAAGTTTTGATTTTATATTATAAGCCCATCATTATAAAGGCCGTACTCAAAGTCAGTAAGAGGAAATATAAGATGCGCCTTCGCCAGCTTGCAACTAACTCACAGAGATGTTAGCGCCTCGTACGTCTCAGAGGGAAGACGATGAAGAGGGTAGGTCTTATAAGGTTATTTCTCGTAACATTTTAAAGAAATCTTTCTCCAGCAAAAAAATTAAAACGTTGGTGTTGGTGAGGATGTAGAAAAACTAGTAAACATGCAAGTTTTCGTCCATGAAACACGACTTACTTGTAGTGAAACAAGGCCAAAAACCTGTTATCACTGAGGCAATGGCGTTGCTGATATAGAACCATACTTCAGTTTCAAAGCATAAAAGTAACACACACTTATAGGGTTCTTATAGTTCATGCAGTTTAGTTAAACAAAACTGAAATTAACATTTAAAAGGATGAAAATTAACGATTTTGGGAAGATAATCGGTATTTGTGGCCTGTATGGTGAATTTTTGGTGACTAGAAGCACGCAAATGCTCGCACTGTAAAGGTGATGAGTATAAATATTTTCCTCCTTGTTTGCTAAACACGAACTTACCTTATTTACTGGGAAGAGGAGAGCCATACATAAATAGCATCGGCTTTTGGTGGCTATGGGGAAAATAAATCGCTGGAGGAAGACTTTCCTAGCGCTGCTGGTCGAACAGAAGTTTGGTACATTACTTTCTGGGAAGTTCAACAGGACACAAGAAGGCCATAATTCGCTTTGTATAAGTCGGAAGTATGTACACGGTACATCAAAATGTACGGGAACTATGAAATAAACAACATAATGGTAGCTACAGTATCAGTTGTAAAAACTTATTTCGTTCGTCTTACTGTACGTGTGTGGGTTATAATACAAAATTGAAAGTTTAGTAATGGGTACGAAAAAAATTCTTCTTCTCGACAGTGTCGTTGGTAAGTGAATTGTGAAGTAAAATGCATTTTTTAGTTTTGGGGAATATTTCACAAAATTATTTTGTAAATAAATTACTTTCTAGAGGAGCTATTATAAAGTAACCCAATTTTTAAAAATAATTAGAGGGTACATGCCTTCCTTTATTTTAAGCCTAAAATTAGGGTTCACAATATCATACCGGAAGTATTTTACGTGATTTACAAATATCCCGAGTGAGAAAAGGAAAACTTTGCAGAGTGATTGCGTATATTTTGCGCATGTTCTACACTGTTATGCACCGATTTGAGACGTCCTAACTATCTTAGTAAACATATCACATTTCTGTCAAAAAAAAGTGTAAGTTACTTGTTGTTTATTGAATATACAAGAATTTTATAAATTATATATTCGTTAAAGAAAAATAACAAGAAGTTACCAGCATAAAAATTATAACATTGATTTAGACGTACTATACACGAAATATACTAAATATAAGTCAGCTTACTAATAACGAAATTGAGGACAACATTTTCTAAGAAGTATTTCTACCATAAAGATAAAAAATATCTGCAATTTTCAAAATATTACAAAAGGATAAACGAGATAAGCAAAAACCAAGTCAGCTTTATATAAAGTAGGTATGTGTACCAAGTTCAATGAAATCCCCAAAATATTTTATCAGGTATGTCGTCATAAACTAAAAATATACAATAGGCCGCCATTTTGAAAATACGAACATATGATTTACGAAATACGCATTATTCAAGTCAGCTTTATATGTAGTATTCGTGTAACATATTTGGTCAATTTCTGAAAAATATTTCGTAAGATAGGTGACACTACACCAAAAATATAAAAATAGCCGCTATTTTGAAAATATGAATAGGCTACAGTATGAATGAAATTCACAATATTCGAGTCATCTTGTATGTAGAATATGTACGAAGTTTCGTGAAATTCTGTAAAATATTTCCCAAGATATGAATTACTATGATAAAAATATCAAATGACTGCCATTTTAAAAATACAAACTCAGGATGAGTGAAATACACAAAAGTCAAGTCAGATTTGTAAGCAGTATATGTGTACCAAGTTTAGTCAAATTATATAGTACGGTTCCTAAGATATCTATCTTGGTCAAAACATTTTAAAATTGCCACCATTTTGAAAATATGAAAAGGATGTAAACGAAATATGTAAAAGTCAAGTCAGATTACAAAGTATTATATGTGTCCAATGTTTAATGAAATTCGGTCCACTGGTTCTAAAATTTATAGGGACACACACACGAATACACTCACACACACATATATAGACACACTCTCGACACACTAACCAACACACAAACAGGAAGGTGATCTCATAAGTCTACTATTTCCTTCAGAAAGTATGCTAAAAACGATATATATATGTACTGTAACACCGCGACTATAGAAACATCAACATCTGCAATGTAGTCGTGGGTTAGAGCCATTATAGTGTATTATTATTACATTGCTAAGTTTAACAATTTTCCCTTTAGCTTAGGGGACATTACGTTATTTCTCCTTTCACTTTTAGGGTACGTTTTACTTATGAGGGTGATTTTCTTCCGTAACGTGTAAGCGATTTCACCTCAAATTTTTTTAGTTCAATTTTTTATTTACGATTAATTAGTGTGGACGTTTTTCATCTTGATTTTGCAACATTTTCTTCAAATATTGTAATTTAAATTTTTTTCGTGCAAATTTTATGAAGGATGTTATTCTGATGAAATTTTCGAGCCATGTGTGGCCACGTCAATTACAAAATAATGAAAATAGTCCAATTATTTTTTTGCAGATATTCAGGCACGATCTCTGATTTAACGTCACATAATATCTAAGAGTGGGCAGATATAAAAAAACTGTCACGTGGACGCATTGAAAATTATTTTAACGGTAAAATATAAGTATTAATTTTAATTTGCTTGAATCTGATTCGTTATTGGTCTAAAGAAAAGCTATTCAACTAAACAGTTAGCAAAATTTTAAATAGTTTTCGTTTTATAAAAACTAAGCTACATAGCTAAAATATTTTCAACACATCTGCGTGAACGTTTTAATATGTTTATTGGAGTTTAGTATTTACAAAATAAAATTTGTAAAAGCTGCTTAAATAGGAACCTGCTGTCGTCTCCTCGATTTACTAGGACAGTCTTGGAACATCTTCGCAGCAAGAAACTCTATATAGTCAACACCGAACTTATTTTTACCCCGATAACTGTGCCTGATCCCGGGCATGAATGGTAAAAGTTTTCCTGTTACAATTTTCTGTTTACTTTGTGTTTGTTCGCGCCCCGGGCTACCGTTGTTCGGAAACAAATCTCTGGGGGCGTTATCTTTGTCTCGCAGGCTAACGGCAGAATGGAGGTTAGTCAAGTCTTCCTCGCTTTGTACGGAACCTCAGTGGGCAGGGACGCCAGCCAGCAAGTACTCAGCGCGGGAATATCTTCTCAGCGGTGTTTGCAGAGATGAGGAGTTACGGAACGATGCATGCCCTCTGCCCTGGGGGAGAAGATTGACGGAGTCTTGATGCGTTTTACCTCGACTAGAGTAGAAGTTACGCCGTTACTACTAGTGCCACACAGTCTGGACAAGTTCTGTAAGAAGATATTTTTAATTCATGCCGAAAATTGGGAAACTTTTGTCGCCTGTCCTACCCCGAGTCACGAGAACTTTCTCGTCATTCCAGCGTTTCCTCTAGAATTGTTCCGGAAGGTTTAAACTCTGCAAGGTGAATCTCAGGTTCCGACGCAGTGCATAATACACCTACACGAGCATCCATATTGGTTTTAGATGCTCCGCGGCAATCATGGTATTAAAAATTTAATAAACATTTGAGTAAATGAATGTTAACTTATTTATGTTATGTTCCATAATATAACGTTTTTTTCTATTATTTTAGCCGGTGTATTAATATTTTAGTCGTTAATGAACGTAGATATTTCTTACGATACTACTGTATATTTACTTGAAGGGCGCTAATTTATCTCTCTTCGCTTCTATTTACAAATAAATATGCTATCTTTCATTTTGTTGCGCCAGACATCCGACGGACAGTTGACACATAGACCTCAGCTAAACATCTCGTCGAACGCATAGTCATTAGTTATTGTTGTTCTTTATAAAATAAAATAGCAAATAAGAGTTTGCAACGCTCCCCTGGTAATGATCAGGGGAATCCATCCCCAAAACATCAACAAGACAACGCGGCCAAAACTGTCTCCACCTAGACAATTATTGGATTTATCATGAAATCTCTGCCTGAGGCAACCAGAAAAAAAATATAAATACATGAAAAGAACAACATTTAAACTATAACAAAATTTATTAATTACTTTCAAATACATTAAAGATATATCAGAAATCTTATACTCCGTTGTAACCATTAACGGTCATACACAAAATATATCAATATATTATGAATCAATGGCGTTACAAATGCCATACATAAAACAGAAATTTACTTGGCCTCAGTTCTCTAGAATGACATTAAAATTTACTTGGTCATCAAGAATGTAACATTTGATATCTCTCAGAAATTACATTATAAATACATGCCTCAGAATTAAAATTTAATTCATACATTGAATTTATGGTCACACACGGACCAACCTCCAAAAAACAGTAACAATAATTCATGGCTAGTACTTAACTGAAACGTGTCACAAACAGCATGTCCGCCCAGGAAAACGATTCTGACAATGTAACATCTCCTCTCTCTCTGAATTACGTCCATCATAGCCTCCTAGTCCGAGTCCGAGAGTCTCTCAACCAGAGACTCCTCCATTCTCCCTTTCCATGTCCAAAACTCCGCTATTTATTACAAATACTAACCAATCACAGTTCAATCACAAATACGTCATTTCAACAGTCCTGTCCGCGCCATCTATACGCTTGCAGCGCTATCTACAATCGTAAACATGAGTACGAACTTGCGTTTCCAAAAAACCATGTCTTCAAGCCTCTTCGATGACGTCATCGCCGATGACGTGAACAAGCAAACAATACGTTCCTCTGCTCAGTTGCCTGCCGTCCGTCGGAGAACACACCAGCTCGATTCGTCGTCAACACCAGGTAAGGTGCATTTTACCCTCCGCGCACAGCAAACGTTATTTTCCTTGAAAATAGACGAGGAGCGTCTCAAGTTTTATTTTAATTTAACGTGTCACTTAACAAATACAAAGGTATTAACTGTTAAGGCGGAGCTTGATATTAAATACGCTTCGTTTGGTGTTAGGAACATATTACGATTCATGTTACACTATAAAATAAAATACAATTTCGCTAATCGAAGCATCTTTATGTTAATTTTAGCAGTAAGTTATTCCAAATCCAAACAATCTACACAGTAAAATTATTTGTAAAATTTACAAAGATTTTCTTTGTGAAAACATTAGTTTATAAAGTTACAAAGGTTAACTTTGTAATACTACAAAGGAGTTCTTTGTATCTATACCGACGGTTCCTCCACTGTAATTTTTTTTTAATATGACAAGGCACTTCTTTGTAGTTGTAAAAACATTTGTAAACGTTGAAAAATTTTTCTTGTATAATTATTAGTTTGTAATATTAAAAGGATTTTGATCGCAAAAGAATTAGAAAAAAATGTGTAATCTACCAAAATCATAGGTTCGCCGGAAATTAATTGTGCAATGACCACAACCTCTGGAAAGCATTTTCTAGAGTAAAATAATTGTTTATATTAATTGCATGCTTTAAAACAGAGAATAATTACTGAACTGTACATTGAATGTATACAAATAAATAAAGAGTTAGCAGCATAGAAATGACAGTGATCTAGCGGTGAGATGCGTAGAATCTAAGCGTGGGGTGAGGGGTTAGAATTTTAGCACTTCCAAAAGTTTTAATTTTCGAAATAATTTCATGTAAACGTCCTTTATTTAAAAGTTGTTTGATAAATAAGTTCAGTGTTATTTATGAAGTACAATAAGCCTTTAAATTTATTTTTTCCCTTATTGAAAGTACAACTACACTGCTATCCCTTGTAATTTTAAAAACATACAATTTGTATTTTATTACAACGACAGCCATAATAGTTTTACAAGTAATTTCTTTGGCAACCGGGTTTCCAAAGAGTTTCTTTGTAAGAGTACAGAAATTATTTTACAGTGTACATACGTTGACAGTCCCACCTTAGACATGTTGCTGAGACTCATGTCTTGTTACGGTTAAGGCAATCGGAACATGGTGCATCCTGGTAGCCAAGTTACGCTGGCATCAATATGGAGCAGACAAACCTACTAGGTAGTGTCACAAGCCTTAATATCGCACCGTATTTGGCAACTCCTATCCTCGTTTCGGGCTCTTGGAGTGGAGTTTCGAGCTCTTGGAGTGGAGTTTAGAGCTCTTGGGGTGGAGTTTCGGGCTCTTGGAGTGGAGTTTCAGGCTCTTGGAGGAGTTTCGAGCTCTTGTAGTGGAGTTTCAGGCACTTGGAGTAGAGTTCCTGACTTTTGGAGTGGAGTTTCGGGCTCTTGGCATGGAATTTCGGGCTATTCGAGTGGAGTTTCGGGATCTTGGAGTGCAGATTCGGGCTCTTGGAGTGGAGTTTCGAGCTCTTGGAGTGGAGATGCGTGCTCTTGGAGTAGAGTTTCGGGCTCTTGGAGTGGGGATTCGGGATCTTGGAGTGGAGATTCGGGCTCTTGGATTGGAGTTTTGGGCTATTCGAGTGGAGCTCCGTGCTCTTGAAGTGAAGATTCGGGCTCTTGGAATGGAGTTTCGGGATCTTGGAGAGGAGTTTTGGGCTCTTGGATCGGATATGCGTGCTCTTGGAGTGGAGTTTCAGGGTCAGGAGTTGAGAATTGTGCTCTCATATTGTAGCCATTGTTTAATGTTTATTAATCCTTGGCGTGGCTAGCCTGGTCAGGAACTATGAGAATTTGAGTGTACCAGCGGTCTGCTTGCCAAGGCAGTGATGTCTTGTGTTTGACTAAGGAGTATATATGTGTCATAAAAATGTGGAACCTATCTTGAGAAAGTCGGTAAGAGGATAAGTAGCCTTCTTGGCTTTTATTGAATAACTAACTGTTCTTTCACATGAATTGACTTCGGAAATAATTATAAATATCGTATGGGATGGGTACCCTAAGTGCCAGGGTGTCGCATCCTGGATGCAGACTTACTACTGGGAGCCTGTAGGCATCTGCTAGCCCCGGAGGATGACATGAGAGGAGGCCCTACAATGTAGGCGACGGTAGATCCCCGAAAAAATTCCGCCGACTAGCTATTCCCACATGAGTAAATCTGGAGACCAACCCTGCCGTGGAACAGAACCTGAATCACGTTGGTTAGAGACGAGTGCTTTAGCAACTGCACTAACCACGCCCTCTGTCATTTCAGATAACAATGTTAAACCGAATTCATGACTGGTGATCTAAGTACACGTCTGACATCGGCTCACTAGCGCCTCTCCCTTCCGGTAGTTTGCTCTCTGCTAGTCTGTGGGGCACCGCTAGTGGCCACTTTAGCTACTACTGCATTCAGCAAAGCCCGTCATATTCTTCACAATGCTGCAACATAACTTCCTTTCTTTAAACGGTAATAAAACCCATTATGTGAATCAGAAAGTTTCCATTTTTATTTTTGTAATTTAAGTATGTATCGTTTAGTTTGGTTTTAAAGTTTTTAAAATCAAATCAGGTAGGTGACGCCCTCCATTATCCATTCACTAAGTAAGTCTATTTCTGGTGTTTCTCATGATACTTACCAGCATAACAGTGGGTAAGTTAACAATTGCTGCCCGGATGTTGGCCTTCAGGGCGCGTAGAGTCCTTGGACGGTTGACATGAACGTGGGATATAAAATCACAAAAAATGATCACAAGGGGCCAACCAAATTGGGGGAGAGGGCTGGCCACTTCAAATCGCCTCTTAGATGAGATGCTTCGGGAAGTGTTCCCTCAAAACAGCCATCGATGCCCCTGAAGTGTGGGCCGTTGCTCAATCTTGTTAGAACCAAATGTGCCCCAAGTCCGATTCTGTTCACACACGCTTCTCACTGTTCCAACGGATGATGACGATTTACAGCGGTGGGGAACAAAACTTTACAACCACGCCTCTCGAATGAGACCATTTCCGCCCCGCTGAGACAACTACAACCTGAATGTCGCGTATTTCAAAACAGGAAGTTATGTTACCGCACCTGTATATCTTTCTTCATAATGTGAGTCTAGCTAGTTACTCCTGTGGGGCAGATAGTATTGGGCAAGGCAGACTGTGGGATGGTGGCGTATAAGTGCGGTCTGGGCCTCATAGTTTTCATATTATTTAGAGTGTCGTTCACCCTGTGTGACGATGTCTACGCTTGTTGTAATCACAAACAAGCTACGCCAAACACCAGTGTATAATTTTTTCATCTAAAAACCACTTGAAACAATCCGAATATATATTTTCGTTGCACTGTCGCGTACAGAGTTTTCAGATGATAGATATAAAGAAATCGAAACGTTTGTATACGAAAGGGTGTATCTGATTTCCAATAAAATAAATCTAGGCGATGTAATATAGGCCTATATGGTCAATTTATTTTCCTGCGCCTTTTTTGTTAACCACAACCCCCACTCCACCCACAAGGTTCTTACACAATCCGTATGGGATACACAAGAATAGTGCATGGGGATTGGCTAATTTCTGTTTTATGAGTGTTCATTTAGAGGAAGACAGTCGCAATTCGTGCGCCTTCCACTTAGTGGCGACGAATCAATTGGTGAGAAAGTAACGGCCGACCTTAGTGATCGAGCTCTCCCAGGTACTGTTCACGCTCACTGATTCCCAGTTAAACAAAATTCAAAACAGTGACACACTATGGT
Source organism: Medauroidea extradentata (assembly GCA_003012365.1). Lineage (NCBI taxonomy): Eukaryota > Metazoa > Arthropoda > Insecta > Phasmatodea > Phasmatidae > Medauroidea > Medauroidea extradentata. The sequence goes on along the minus strand of PNEQ01123264.1, from coordinate 3,529 downwards.
AGTACAGGATGTTGTGACCAACGTGCTTATCTATATAAAAACCATTGTAATTTTCTGATTTTCTTTCAAGAATTATTGGTATGAATTCATACATAAGTTGTCCAGAAACATCCACGTACTAAGCATGCGACGCGATTCTTCGGCTAAATTAGAAACTAAAATGTTAGTGGCACAAATTTGTACTAAGGCATTGTATGTGTACAATGTGGCTACAAAGCACCATTGGGTATAGCACTGAGTAAGTCCCTTCATTGGTTACACAGATCTCTTACTACGATTGATTTGACCATCATATTATGGGAGCTAGTTCAAATCTTGAGCCGTCCAAACATGGATACATGTTTAAATGACGTAACATACATAAAATAACACCTTGACGTGGAGCGCGAAAAGGGACTATCTCTATTCAGTGTTGCCACACTATGCACGTAAAATCTCATCGTACAACAATTTGTCACTAACGTTGTCGTTTCCAGTTTAGCCCGGGATTCGCGTGGTGTGCGTGTTATGTGTTCGTTTCTGGACATCCTGTATATAACGTCCTGTCAAATGTTTGTTCCAGAGCATTGATTAGTTTACGAGGAAACAGAATACACCCATATTGTAAAACGGGGTAAATAGGATCACCGTGAGGTGAATGGGATCAAAATTTGAAACAGATTACTCGTCAACAACTTTTCTTTCTAAAAGTTACGTTCCAATAAATCTACTTGTCAACAGCATTAATTTTCCTATCAAGAATAAAAGTTTCTGAAGCAAATATTGCACTCACAAATTTGTTGTAAATCTTTTGATCCTATTCACCCCAGAGATCCTGTTCACCACGTTTTACGGTATTCATAATTAAGCTTATTTCCGCACATATATGTTAAAAGTTTTCTTGGATAAATTATATTAGTAAAATTATATTAAAATGAATATGACTATGTAAAAATTTATATATTACATGTAAAGGAACATATAATTACGTAAAGTATAAATATGGTTATTAGGCTTGTCTTTAGATTAGTTACAAGAGTTTATATTAGCCATTAAACACTCTATTTAGATTTAGATGTACGTAATTATTAGTTGTATTAGATTTTATTAACTTTTTTTTTATTTCAGTGTGTGTTTGTTGTAAACTGGCCCAAGACTGAACAGTACGTAGGTAAAAAAATAAATATATGAATAAAGACTTCTCTTTACAGTTCAATCCAGTATAAACAATCATCTCTGCTTGTGTACGGAACTGAAGTAATGTTTTGTGGCAGGAAGCAGACATGTGAAGCACCTGGCTACTCTGGCCGGGTAGCACACAGCCTACGTCGTCGTGAATACTGTAAAGAACGCTAGGGTTGCATGCGAGGCTGACGGCACCCCCTTACAAAGTGGATTGCGTCCATTACACCGGTGGCAGGGGCGAGGGTCGCCAGGTCTTGCGGCGGAGAATCTCATTACTGCTCCAAGGCACCCCCTTTATAGACAACACGTGATAGCAAGCCAGGCACTCCTATATCACCGGACATAACTGCCTGCTAGGGGTGGAAAACTTCCCTCCTGTCAAACTTTTCTCCCCCGTTCGACCGCGTTGAGCCTCGGGGTAGGTAAGGCAAGGGTGCGGGACATTTGTTTTAAACTTGAAACAGTGAGAAATTAACCACTATACGGGGAAATTCCAGGCGCTTCCACCAAAAAATGAGCAACTGAAGTTTTTGAAACCGTACTGATTATTCCAGTGACTAACTGCTACTGATTAAAAAGGGATTCCCACATATTGCAAGTGAATTCCACCTGCCTGCTAACTGATTTTCAGTGAATTATACTGGATTGTCAGAAACATATTATTAACTGGAATTTCAGTGATTTGCATTGCACTGATTGCTGGTCTAACAACTTACGCTGAAATCACAATAGCACGACAGACGCGACGCGAATAAAAATAACTTGTAAGCCAATCGGCGTCGTGGCGGAAACACAGAAACCTCGGTTCCGTTGATTGGCTGACATCTTTTGTTATTCCTGTCGCGGAATTTGTGCTATTTTGATTCCCGAATGATTCGGAATCGAAGTGAAGTAAGGGTTGTCATTACGAGCGCCTGACGACATGACGACGACAGCTCTCGGGAAGATCTCTCGTCTCGGGTCACGTGATGTACTGCTACTCGAGTGGTGCGGCTAATGGTCGCTCAGCATCTGAACGAAACCTTATCTCTAACGACCGTCTTCGATTTCGCGCCCTCTTACATCCTTGACGAGGAAGATGTTGTTTAAAGGGTGGAGCGGAGGGGGTGTGTTAAAATTTCCGGTTCCGCGCATAAGAGCACTATCGTTGGTTTTTGTTTGCTTACTGTCGACGTTAAAGACTGACGTAAATTATCTTCCTTCTAAAACACCTAGGTGTATTATCCCTAGCCGAACAGTTAAACCTAGACTAGCAGTTAAATGCACCTGGGTTCGACTCCCAGCCCGACCATTAAGCATTTATGCGAACGGTGGGATGTTTACTCGCTACAAACTGAAAGAAAAACGTTGTAGTAAGTCTTCCCTGCAAAATTATTTTGTAGTAACCACAAAATAATTTTGTGGTGACCACAATATTTTAGTGGTGTCAACAAAACGTTTTTGTGGTGACCACAAATATTTCTTCCCGTGCAGATCATAGTAATTTTTTTTCTTGTTTCCTGTCCATCCGAGAAAATGTCTTAAGTCTCTAATGAACTAGTTGCTAGCGAGATGTTAATCCCGATTTACGTGCTGTCCATACTCCCATAAAAACATTTCAGTTCGTATAAAAAAAAATTTGTAGCTCACTGTTCATGAAACATTTGCTAAACTGGCAGCACCTGGCTTGATAAAACCGCATGCACTGCAAATAAGCGGTAATGTGGTAACGAACTGGAAAAACTTTAAAGAACAAAAGCAAGTGACACTTGCACTGCTCTTAAACTTTATCGGTTCTGAGACACTGGAAACATATAATTTTTTATACTCACAGTACGTCTCGTGTATGAAACTGTAGTGAACCAGTTTGAGACTTTGGTAACCCGAAAAGAACGTTGTTTAACGTTATGTGTTCGGGTGCCGTGTACTACAGAAAAATGGAACATTTAACCAATTTGATACGGACGTTAAAAACTTATCTTGCACATGTATGGCGACTTACGTGACTCGATATTTTAGGAACGACTGTCCAGCTATGCGATAATCTCTACTACGGCTAGAAGATCCATTTTGGAAAATATTATTCAGTACTGTTAAACAGCAGAAAGAAGTCATCATTAGGCTTCGGCCATCGGTGTCCAGACTTCCATTTCCTCGTTGGTAGAGTCATGAACTTTTCGCGAAAATAATTTTGCCCCACTTTGTTCCAGTGCCTTATGTGCACGTCTGCAGTTCTGCTTCACATATATTGGCAACGTGCCTTTGAACTGTGACGTTTCTCATTTGACTGTACCAATCACAATAAGGTTACTGTAACACCACACGTCTGTGATTTGCGTGTAAAACCCCACGACACACGAATGTCAAAACATCCAATCTCTGACCG
>PNEQ01123262.1:0-37243 GCA_003012365.1 Medauroidea extradentata | reverse complement strand
TTCAGGTCTGTCAGAAAATTATCAAATCTTTCCCCTTCCTTTTGTGTGCGTGAATAAAACATAAAACGGCTGTGGAGTATGTTCTTCTTCGGATTGCAATATGTTTGGAATTTCGTCAGCACAATTTCCAACGTTTTGTTTTTTTCTTCATCTTCTGTGAAAATGAATGTATTGTACACATCAAGGGCATCATCTCCAATTATGTTTAAGAAAATAGCGATCTTTCTTTGTTCACTTTTGGCTTTCAAATCTGAAGCTTCTAAATATATTTCAAAGGCTTGTCGAAACTTTTTACAATTTTCACTGATGTTTCCATCTAAATTCAATTTTGCCGGTATGTTGAAAGCACTCGCCATCTTGTTTCACTTTGAACACACTGAGCCGCGATTGTTATTCACACACATCCTACCGACTGTGCCATGTATTGTTTTGTTATCATTCCAGCTATCACAACTAAGTCACTGTTCACGACATCACTCTGTTGCTCGTGTCCATCACCAAGATCCTTTACTCCCGTCTTCCATGTCCCGAGCCATCACTCGTCTTCCCACACTCGCGCCCGTTTCCTCTCTCTCTCTCCCTGCCTCTTGCTGCCAACCTTTGCTATCTACACTACAGATGGTAAAGGAGGGGATTGGTAGGTGGTTTGATGTGTTCACAGCTTTTGTTAGCTAAAAAAATCTTATTATTTTTGTAACACATCCGAAACAATGTTGTGTATTGTTTTACCAAGATAATTTTTTACTGTTTCAGGAAAACCACTGTCAGAGTATTTCCCATACCCTTATGGCGTACCATTAGGTTTACAAAACAACAACAAGTATTATTTCTTGAGGATGGTAACCAGAGACTCATCAGTTGTGCTACCGCTGTCAACAACTAGTACTGAACTGCAGCTTCTTGAAGGTGGTGGGTCACCAGTTGTCGTGGAATTGTAGGTGTATGTGGTAGACAAGGTTGTGTGCAAAGTGCTCAGACTGATTTTGTGAAGTTGTAGAAGTTTAGTTAAGTGAGTGGAATATGATGATGATGGCTGTGTTTCCTACCACTGCATTATGAGTTATCATCGAAGTGCAGCACATAAGTAGGCCTCAGTACTTAGTTTAGCTTACTTCAGTTCCAATGTTTTTGTTTTCTTTTTTATTTTGCATCAAGATGCAAGTCAAGTTTTGTGTTAATTGAATGAGTGTGCATTTGGAAGTGTGGATTTTCCCAACTTGTTACAGGAATACAAAACTCAATAGTAAATTTTTGGAAAAAATATATAAAATACTAGATTTTGTCTTGATTACCTAGCAGTTGTCATTACTGAGTAAATAAATTTGACACATCTAAAATTATATTGCGTTGCTGGTTTTACAGCTATATTTGAACATATAAGCCACCACGTGGTAAAATAAACATTAAATTATTAAGAAATGCTCATCTACTTTGTCATAAACATTTTCAGCATGTTTGTGTATATTGTGATATGGGCTACTGATTTTAATATGCCTGAACTGTACATTTACAATTGTTTTTCAATAAATGCTTTAAAATTTATCTCCCTCGGTTGTGAAATTAATGTGTTATTTTTTTTATTGAGACGAAAAGCAATGTGAGATTATTGTTCATCCAAGTAGGCCTATGTTGTGGAACCGAGAGACACTGAACCACTGTTTTCAAGGCAAGAGCTGTAGCTCTAAGGTTGTTTTTTGTTTTGTGTTCAGGAAAAATGTCTGTACATTACTGTTGTTGATGTGTGTGTCTTCTTCAAAAATTTACAGTAAACAGATAACCTTATGCTGTATAGGTATTGTGTGCTGTTTTTCTAAGACAAACTTTCTCATCTGGTTTCCACCAATCCAAAAGGTCAGAAATGTGAATTCCTCTGACACTATAAGATCTTAGAATTTTAACACTGTTCAGCCCATTACACTGCCAATTTATGTTATCAAGAGTTTTAGTAAACAAACTGAGTTTGAGTAAAGTTTCTTATGTGATTGTTATGGAAAACTGCCTCATCATAGTTATGATACGTGAATAGTAAAGAATGCAAAAAAAATTTAATTCAAATTTGTGTGTCTGAACTTGGGGTGCTTTCTGTATCCTTAAGAAATGTGTAACTGGCACACACTTTGTATAGGTGTGCTAAAGTAAATAATTGCAGTGTTCCAATGAAAGTAGTGTCCAAAATAATTTAAATATGCACATTCAACTATCTAACAAGCATCACTGCCAAGTGTGTAGTGCAGCAGTCAAAAGTCAGACCTAGATTTATGAGGCATATGTATTCTTGCTCACATGTAATGCTTGTGCTACTGTGTTACGGAATAGGTTCTGTTATCCTTCAGTTTGAATTACAATGTAAACTGTTTATGGGCTATGTGCGCATGTTGATTAAAATAAATTTAACTCATTTTCAAACCATTCAGTTCAATAATCCTAACACGCATGTTAATGCCTACAAATTAAAATAATAAAATACTGTTGAAATAATTTATTTCATTGATGCATTCAGTAGTCCACTGTAACGTTCTTCTCATATAAATGTTGTTTCCTAGTTGACACTCACTGGAACACATACAGTACCTAGCATTACTGAACACATCTTGTGAGTAGAACTGTCTATCTGGTGAGTGTAGATATGGTAATTTTTTCAGTTTGTGACGGTCGCAAAATAACAGGTAAGTGCAATAATGCTCCAAGGGAAAATTTAAAACTTGAGATCAATGTTTAGCACATTTTTTAATAATTACAATTTGTTGCAGATTTCAGAGTTTCAACTTTGTACCGTCCATACACGTTGTTGAAAAGTTAATATAAGAACTTATATTTCTGCAGCTTTGTAGAGAATTGTAGTGCGTGCGGAGGAAAACTGAGTAGGGTAAACAGTCTATTCTTTGGAAGTATTTGATGTATTGGATTTGACTGGTTGAGTTGGTAACAGTGAACAGACAATATATGTACCTACGGTTGTGCTGCAAAGTGGGCACTGAACTGTGAGATAAAGGAAAAATTGAACTGTAAATAGGGTGAATAGAAACAACTTCAGAGCAAAGTGTTAGGTCATGAAGAGAACTTAAAATGTAGCTAAATTTTATTTGAGAAAAAAGTGTAAGCAAGGAACTTGTTTTTAATTTTGTTCCTATTCACCCAGTTTTACAGTACTGCATTATGGTACAAAGAAGCTCAGAAAAATATTGAATGGTATGTGGTAGAGTACGCAGGGGCAGGGTAGAGAAGAAGGTAACTATACACTATCGGGGATGACGAAGGAACTGAAATGGAGTGCATTGAGAACTAAAAAACAGTTGAGGATGTAAACAGTTAGCAGGTTTGTTAAAGGATCTGGTTCATGCAGTTGATGACAAGAGGCAGGTGTATGTCTGCTTCATAGAATTCGAGAAAGCCTTTGACAAAGTTCTCAGTGGAATCTTGTTGAGAAAAGTGTCGTTACTGCTGGATGACAATAGGTGGTTGACTGGATTGAGGACTTTCTCAGGGGACCCTCTGCTATCTACCAGGATTGTAGATAAAATATGACTGTTTGCAGATGACTGTGTACTATATACAGAGGTGGGCAGTGGAAACAACTTGCAGGAGGATATTGATAGGTTGTGGTCTTTGAGGAGAACAGAATGAAGGTTAATGTGTGTAAAACCAAGTTGGTGAGGTTTCTAGGAAGAAAATGGTGAGTAGAGAGGTATACAGATGGGATGGGGAGAGGTAGCCACAGAATATATTGGTATCTAGCGGTGGTTGTACAGGCTGATAGAGTGGTTAAGTAGTGATTTAGGACTGCTCAGGAGGGTGTTAAGGGGGGTTAATGATGAGCTGATGGGCAAGACAATAGTTCGTCCAGTATTGGAATATGCTGCCACGGAGTACGTAGAGGTACAGGAGCTAGAGAAGGGCATTGAGGTGGGTGATGAATAAATGGAAGAGGCAGGGTCAGTCTGGTGAGGAGGAAAGGAACTTTGGAAGGTTTAGGAGGGGACTGGAGGATTGATGCTGTGAGGATGGGGAGTAGTCTGATCACCACCGGGCTTTAGACCAATTGCAAGTGTAAAATGTATTATTATTATTATTATTATTATTATTATTATTATTATGAATGGAGAGGGCAGGGTTAATTGTTACCTGACCAAGTGAGGGTACAGTGAGAAGGGAAACAACAGTGAGAAGATTGAAGGGGTTTGGAGGAGAACGTAGCAGTGTAGGCTTATAGAGTACAGTATATTGTAGTTTATTCCATCTATCAGATCTTTTTGCGTACATCTTTGAACGAAGACATTGGTTTGTTAAACTATAGTTTTATTAGCCTCCTCGTATTTCCGGTGCATACCAGAATTGAATGTTTAATAGTGTGAATTGATGATTGAAAAGGGCTGGACATTTTAGAAATAGAATTTATTGGGGTAGGTAAGAGTAATCTCGCCACTGACCCTTTGCTTTTATTTTTTAATGGGATAGAAATTTTAAGAAGGACCTGGAAGCTGAGAAGTAAGTGATAGGGTCAGATGAACTTGCCATTGGGCGGCCACCGAATTGTAATTGATGTTTTCATTAGTTATCTTGTTCAATTTCTCTTCCTCATTCCATATTTGGCTGAATTATGCATGTATGTTATTACTTTATGCTGTCACCTGTACTTAACTAAGAAGCATTGAGTTGGTAGTAACATTTATATTACCAGTGTACAAAAAGACAGTTTGTGACTTTAGGCCTCACAGTTTAAGATTTTTTTTACAGGAAAAGTAGGTTAACGTTTATTTTGCACGAATAAATAGAGCTGTACAACAGTAAACAGACCGATCTACTACATTCTGAACATTGCTTCATTAGAGACATTGCACACCTCTGATACCATTAAAATACGCAGCAAACGATTAAGGAGACAATATGAAATCCTACACAATGCTCACGAACATTACACGAGTGTACATTAACATTTCGAGCATGTTTACAAATTAAAACTACGAATGTCTCGCACAGATGCAGAATGTATTTAATCGAACTTTTTATTGCGTGCATGATGCCGAAAATATTGCTTGTTTCCTGTAGTTTCTTGCTGACATGTTACATGTCGTAATAATTACACGAACTTATATCGAGGAACAGAAATTAATTTAACACGAGTCAACAAATCGTTGCCATTACACACTGTACCATCAAAAGGTGAATTCTGGGCTATATCTGCATTGTCCATATACAGAAAAGTCGGGATGAGCTCAACTTTTTCTGTACAGGTCGTCCGGAAAAAAATCAAGTCTTCTGATTGGCTGTTCGGTTTCTGGATTGTCCGGATCTGCATGAACTGTGGACGTGTGAATCCGCCTTAAGTGTACATGTAAATACTTGATTCCCACCTTAGTTGTAACCCAAATACAACATTTAAAATCTGTAGTGAATAACTGAAGGTCCTGTTATTGTCTGGTTCACATACTACATAGTACTTATCGATCAGTTTGTCTATTTAATATATTGTATGCTTTTTGCTGGCCAGTTCTGAACTACAGAGAAGCTGCTGTGTGTAAGCAGATAACGAATTCAAGTTTTACTATGAGGGGCAAACTTTTCATTATCATATAGCTAAAAATTATGGGTTTTGCAATAAAAATACTGCTGTTAGAATACCTAAAGGACTTATACTGAAAAATGTGTTAAAATACATAAATTCAAAAGCTTAAAAGGATGCTTTACCCTCCATCTGGTTACACCACTGTTGGAAGACATGTTACACTTGTAAATATAGGTGCCGAATGACTCGGTTCCCACACAAAAGATAGGTGTAGTACACTTCTTTCTGCCATAAATTCAAATTAACCTCGCAAAAAATTATTTAACACAATTGTGTTGCTAAACTTTTTGTAAAGCAGCATGTGCAAAAAAATTAGCTTGTATTAGAGTAGGAGAGCAGACATGCAGGAAGATGTCAGTGGTGTAACTGAACTGACCACGCTGTCAATAAAATTTATATCTACATGTTTTCTGTTCTATGATGCATGACAATGTATCCAATAAGTACTGCTTTGATACATATTTGCCACAGTTCTTAGTTACTTGTCAAGTAAAACAATGCAATAAAGATTTTCGTAATCTCTCTCACCATCAAATATCAAAAATTGCCTGCAGGGAAATTGGTTCCTCTCTCCTTTTTTTCCCCCTCCAGGACTTGCTATTTCATGGAATAAATACAAAATCTCAACAGATTTTTCCCTGTGCAAAAAATTTTGTTATGCAACGAGATTGTGTGATCTTACCACCAGTGGAGTTGTGTCACTGGTAAAATGTGCATAGCTTTGATGGCAAAGAAACTGATTGAAATGAATTGAACAGTGTATGGTTAGTTATTGTTTGTTTATTAATACATTGTACTTGTCTCGTGTAGGTGAATCATGGTTAAAATTATTCACAGACAAAAATTCATTGGTCAATGGTTTTTTTTTTGGGTTTGGTCAAGGTATTTGACACTTCAGTCATGACTTTATTTTTAATAATTACTGGATATTTTAATAAGTTTTAAAAATTAGGTTTCATATAAACTATCAAAATTATGTACTGTAATTCGAACAGTGTGAAATATTGAAATATCTTTTGCTAGTTTAACAGTCGAAAACACTTAAGTACGAATATATGAACTGATAATGTCATTGTAGTTATTAGAAGTTGAGTATTTATTTTTGTTTGCAGTTCAGTTAACATGTTAACTTGTGCACACAAATGTGAATTTATTGAAACTGTGATGAACATCTATTAGTGTTTTATCCCCCATTGCAGCTATATTTTCCAGGATTAATTTTCGTAAGGCCAAGAAGCCGACTGTTAACTATTTACTGTACTAAAAATGTAATTCGTTAATAAACTTGAAAAGGGTTTACGTTTTACGAATTCATCTTCATTTTTATTTAGTCAATTATGCAACCAACTTTGTACAAACCCATTACGAGAAGAAAGGACAGCCAATGCTGGGTTAGGTGTGATGTGCAATTGAGAAAATATTTATTTGGGAGTGTTCTCATTTAAAATTATAAGCCATATAGGGGTCGTTTCCTCACCCCAAAAAAAGTCAGATGTCAGATCAGAACATATGTACAGGTATCATGCCCAGATTATAAATGGGCAGATAGACTGTACAAATGTTCTGATCTGACATCTCCCTTTTGTTTTGAGTGAGTAAACGACCCCTACTTTTGAGGGAAACTTTGAGAACTTTTAGATAATCTACATCAAAATGGCTGGAGCCAGGGATGCAACCGGCCCTCCCGAATCTAATTTCAAGTGTGTTTTAGAGAGTGTGTGTATTAAAATGTGATGCTTAGAATTGGATAATTCAGCGACAACTTTGTAAGTATCAAAAATCACGAAGGATAACTGGACAGGGCATATAATTAGTAGTACATGGGCCAGCAAACGAGCTTTATAAGCCAACCCAGCATTCATTTAATTACAGCTGCACCTAGTCTTTGAAAAAAGAATTATGAGGGTCGATAGAATACAGACTTGTTGCTGGAACATTCAACTTATTTTGAGGGGCCTTGCTGTGGTCAACTAATTGGGACAGTCAATTGGAGAGAAGGGGCTAAAAATTTGAGGTTTGGCCTGAACTCCAAAGCACCTACAGGCCATCCTGCTGCTGTGTCACATATCAGTGTATATTATATTGTAAATATGCAGAACTGATCATGGAGTAATGAAAGATTTACTGTTATATAAAATAAAATGCATTAGGCAACGAAATTTTTACACAGGTATCAGATAACACTCAAGGGAGTAATTAATTTATAGTACGGTACTGTAATCTCATATTAATACATTAATTTTGGTATGTTGTTTAAAAAATTTAGTCGCACAACTATAATAATACTGCACTTGAGAGAACCCAACTTAAATAAAAACAGAGTAAGGTATGATACAGGACATCACCCAGAGTAAAGTAACGGCGATGTAACCCTGAGAAATATAACAGAGACGTCACCCTGAAACACGTTACGAGTACGTCACTCTAAGACACGTCACAGGGACGTCACTTTAAGCCACGCAACAGGGACGTCACTTTAAGCCACGTCACAGGTACGTAACCCTGTGTGACGTCGCTGGAACGTCCCCTTGTGTAACGTCGCTGAGACGTCATTTTGCTACGTCACAAAAAGCGGACATTTGGATGTCGCCACAATGTCCCGCTGACGTCGCTGTGACGTTCTGGGACGTCTATGCGACGTCGTGAAGTTACCTGCGGGACGTCGCTGCGACGTTTTTTCCACCTTGTTGTGCTGTATGGGTATTACCCTACAATGTCATCATGTACTGTAATTCATGTCACAGAATCGACATGGGTATCTTAAAGTCATTAAAAATATTCCGGGCTGTTCACATACCAAACAGAAGTTTATAATGGCCTCATCATTAACACATTTTTTTGTAGTAGGTTCAATTTGCTCCTAAGTTCATTCCGTCATCGAATCTTGTTGCTTTCCAGAAAGAATATCGTGACCTGTACATATAATCTATACTTGCATACAGTCTACAGATCTTACAACATCAACATATTGTACGACATGTGTTCGTTTTACATATACCTACTTATTCCTTGTCTCCATACAGCATATTTACGCAAATGTCTTGTCGCACTAGTTGCACTGGTGTCTAGAAGGTGTTAACACCGATTCTCACGAAGTTAAACCATAGCTACGTATCGGTCTTAATTTCCTTAAATGATGACTTATAGCAAAGGAGAAGAGACCTTCTCAAATACTAACCCGCATGCCATTTCAAGTTGCTGCTTTGTCCAATCCAGATATCGTAGTTTTCTTACACATACATACTACGCATAATACCTTTTAAGTTATCCAACTTCATGCACACATACTAATTTATTTCATAAATACATTCTTGCAGTAGGAAAAAGCACGATTACTTTTAGTCTTCACTGGAGGTGATTTTACTTCTTCACTACCTATTGAAATATCAGCTCTTCCGACTACTACTATTCGTATACTTACATCAGTTATAAATATAAGTTTTATCCTTTTATCGTTTATCTAGTCCTGCTCACTTGTTTTTGACCAAATTTCATGTTTTGATTTCAAGTTTATTCATACACTTTACATTTCTTTGCTAGCACTAACAAATAATGTTGGAGATATATTTAAAATTCTTCTATTAGCGACTTGAGGTAGTAAAGTCATTATATTTGCATGCCAATTTCTTCTCATTTATTTCATATTAGTCCGTACATCTAGGCCTATTATCAGATACGTAAACACACTTTATGTCAAACCTTCTCTTGCAGTCTCAATTTTTAAAATGATTCTTTACTATGTTGCCACCTATCAAGCACACGACTCGCCCTCTTCCTTGCTTAGTTCGACAAATAATTTCTTGAGATTTTGTTTTGTTTTGAGATAATATTTAAACAAATTTGTTAGGAAAGCGATTTGACCCAAACAACCGAAAATAATTGACACTTACGATGCAGACCCACGACAGACATGTGGCCTACCTATAGTTGTTAAGTGTGTCAAGGAGATAAATTTTAGGACTACCAAGTTGTCAGTTGACAAGGATTGGTAAGACCGGAGCCTAATGTGAAATTGAATTGTGCTCTTCATGTAGCATTTTCTATGGGCAAAAACTTGTTTACTTTTAACCATACACTTTTTGTTATGGCAGGTGTAGGAATGCGGGATGTCCCAGTATTCCATAAACGCGATTTGAAGACTTTGGGTTATTGTACGTAATGCATTTCCTGTCGTGTGTTTTATGTTAAGAAGAAAATGTAATTTTTCAAATTAATTGGACGCAGTCCAATAACGTACGTATTCCTACCAATGCGCTGCAAGCAATGGTGAAATTTCTTTACCGAGATTTGGTATTTACCACATTATCTTAGATCGCGCTGTAACGTGATTGTAAACACATAAAAACATTAAATGTATAGATAACCACATTCCAAAATGGCGTCGCGTCCGGTATGCGGGGTGAAGTTGTCGGCAGACTGTTTACAATTAAAAAGGAAAATGAGTTGGCGGGCAACTTTGTGACAGCATGCGAACATATGATTGTCTGTGCAGTGATATAGCGTTGTGGATATTGTTATACAAGAATCATCACTCATGTGGATATCATGGTGACAGCATTAGGTAAACCGACATGTCACAAAGGGATCTCTCAGAGGTAGGAGCAATGACGTACATGTTTTTATTTACATTTAGGTTAAGGGAAGCTGGAAACCAGTGTAAAAATAATTTATGTATTTTTTAAATTTATTTATATATTTTTTAGTTCATCGTGTGGTATTGGAACAATTACAGGAAAGTCTAAAGACGTTGTGTTTTGAAAGTTGATTATTTCGAAAGTAACCTAACCAAATACTATTGGACGTAAAATTATAGTAGGTCTAAATCTAAAGTTGTATTCGTAAGTTATTTAAAAAAAATAAAGAAACGTTTGCGATTTGCGAAGGTAAATTGAAAAAAACACGATAGATTATGTGTAGACTTCAATGCACAAATAGAAAAGGTGCACTATAGCTTCCTTCAGTACAACTTCGTAAGGTACTTTTTATAACACGTACGATAGCCGTAAAGCTTGAGTGACAATAAAGAGGTATTTACAATGGAATGGTCACATTCACAACATGACACGTTTTGTACGGTAGTCTTTGCGCGACAAATATCGCGCATGTGTTGCCTAAAGGCCCGTCCAGAAAAAGCGGTCGGCAATCGACAGTGAAATATTAATGTATGTAAGTTATATCGGCGTGCACGAAAAAAAAAGTATTAGCAGTCAAGTGGTCAAGTAGTTGAACAGTCGTTTTAGACCGAACCTTGGACTGCAGTTGTCAATAAAAAAAATTGTAAATAAATCTCAGCACGTGTCACACTTCATTCTTTTACTTTTTTTGCACGTGTTTGAAGAAATTAATATTGAACTGTTGGTTGACGAATTCTGACTGAAAAAGTTTACATTTTTTAATTTTTTTTGAAATTCTCTTTGAAAGTAAATTTTATTTGTGTACAGTCTAATATTAATGTAGCAAATAATCTATACCTAATACATACACAAACTAATGAAACAAGTCTGAACAATCTGTGTTTTACTTCACAGATGTAATCTAACCACACAAATCTAATGTTTACTATTACAGTAAGCTAAATATTTTATAGGCCTATTGAAGTTTTATTATTTTTCATATTTTATACTCATGTCAGTTTATAAGCTACAAGCAATCTAACTATGTACAGAAATTTTTAATTTCAATGTGATGTGAGGAAAATTAATTTTTGAATGTAAATATAATTATGATAATAATAATAATTTAGTGTTTCTATTGGGCAAGCATCCGGTGGCAAGCATGAAAACACCCCTACAACATCCTCTCCAAAGCCTTCCTAAACTGTCCCACACCCCCCAACGACACCACCTCTTCCTGCAACACATTCCATTCCCTGACTGTCCTAACCAGCATTGACTGTAGTCACCGCCCCGTCCTCCGCCAGACCCGCTGTAGGCTATCTTTTTACTGTTGTTGCCTCTACCACTATATCCACCTTTTTATAGATAATAAATAATGCATTGTTAGCTTTATTTTTTAATTACTTCCTTTTTGTATGTTCCTTGCCTTTTTATGTATTTAATACAGATAATAGCCTATTAAAAAAAATATGGTAGATCCTAGTCTAGTTACAGATATTTTCTTATTGGCAATATCATGGCCAATCTAAAACATTGGCTAAATATAGGGCAGAGAATGGGCTTGGGAATATGAGTTGCAAAAGAAAAACCATTGAGCTTGGCTTTAGTCTAACACTGTAAGGAAACGTGAGAGTTGTAGCATAAGTGGAAGGCTGAATCTCATTCAGTGATAAATTACCATTACTGTGTTTCTTTAACTTACTTAGGCAGAGCGTGTACCTATTCGTATTCCTAACTGCAGACTGTGAATGGAAGTTGTCATGTTGAGACTGCCGAATGCTCATTCTGAATGAGCCTTAATATTCACAATATCAATACAATTTCTGGATTTCAGCATACATCATTCAACAGTATTGAAATGACAGCATTTTCTACTTGCTATTTGTGTAGGCTATTAATTAATTTATTCTGCTTCCTAAAGTAAGTTAACGAAGTAAAAGAAATGAATTGAAAATTAAATTCACTAAACCTTAGGTGAAATTAAAATCTATTGAAAATACAGTTGGGTCATTCCATGTTAAATCAGCGCACACATTCTAACTTACCCTTTCTGACGTTAATAATTATTTTATTTCTGGTTTATTCCCATTAATTTCATGGCAAAAAAATATATTGAAAATTTTTGTAGTGCACGAATTTTAACAAATTAATTAGGATAGCCTAGGTATCAAAAATAGCAAAAATTAAAATTTTTTCACATATTCATTTAGACAATTGGTTGTAACTCTGAAAGTTTGGTGCTATAATTCTGAAACTGGATTCATTTTAAAGTTTATTAAATGAGCTTTCATATGACATGTAACACAGTGACATTAGGAAAAAACATTTTTACAGTTTTACTGATTTTTAACTTTCAATTTTCTTAAAAAGTGACAAATTAAAAATTTTTAAAAAATTCTCAAATGTTGGTTATATTATTCTTATTTTACACTCAAAAGTGTTATTTTGGGATCTCAATTGGAATGTGAGTTATGAGGCATGACTATATGTACTGTATTTTAGCGGTAGTACCTACCTGTTAAACAGACGATTTTAGCGCTCCTGTTTACAAGGGTGTTTGCAAACATGCTGAGGGTGTACGTACATATCTGGCAACCGTGGCAGGAGGATGGTTACAGGGTTTGTTCACAGGATGTTTACCTTTATCATTATTTCCTGTTTTATTTCGATTAAATCTGAAATCAAAACAAACTGTATTTATGCGCAATATGGAAGTGATTTAAGTTATTATAAAAAGAATATTAGTTTTAATTTTATGTAGCTAAATAATTAAATTTCCATCTGCAATTTATTTTGTAGGCCTACTACACATAAACAAATAATGTCAGCAGTTTATTTTCCAACAAACATATGAAGAAGTGTTTTCTGTTTTACAGTCCAATTCTGTTCCTAATGAGGCATTAGCAAATACATGATTTTTTTAAGTCCATGTTGGTAGCAATATCTGTTCACTGAATACTGCATTTTAGCGATCTCTTGTAAATGGAAACAGTTTTTGTGAACGTTTTCTATCAGCTTGTGGACAATTCCACCGCTAAAATAGCAACTTATGGGCTACTTTATATGCTTCCTAAAGTTACAACTTTCTGTCATGGCAAATAAATTATGTATTAATTAGTTAGCAACTAACCATTACATTCAGTGGCGTCTCCTGAACAAATGTAGTGGACGTGCTGTAGGGAGCATTTTTGTTTTATAAAGAAACACCATTGCCCGTAATAGAGTTAGGGGGGGGGACCTCCTCCGGTATCCTCCTGGACTTTCAATGTGCAAAATGGAGCTATTTAAGCAGTTTTAGTATCTAAATTTTAAATATTCTGTTTTGAGAAATGTTTGGTAATCAATTTTTTTTAAATACAATATTTTTCAGATAAATCTTATTTTAAGATTATGTATAAAAAATAAGAGGAAGAGGGTTATATCCTCAAAATATGTCCCTGGGTTCTGTTCTCAAAGAATTCATTCCCAAAATTTGAGTTGAAAGTTACATACTCATATTCATAACATCATTTCATATTGACAAAAGACACAAATATATGGATATAGTATCACACTGAAATGGAATACATTTGTACAAAACTGTTTTTGTAGCAAATGTTTGACAGTCTCATTTTCCTCAGTTTGTCAATGTGTGACAAACACTAAGGCCTACCACAGTAGCATTTCTAAAAACATATAATGTTAATATAATTATAACATTATTTAAAAACTACATGTGTTAAAAGTACTGTAATTAACATAAGTTTACACAAATAATTGAATACAATATGTGCATTACGAATTTTCTCCCGTCTTGTAAAACGCGATCACCAATCTGCCCGCACATCCGCAGTAGCTCTCCAGGCAGTGGATAGAGGGGTAGGGGAGCGATGCTGAGTCACGGAAGAACCTGAGCAACTCAGATGATATCCGAATGCTTATACAAGTGTCAGCGGCTAGACATAAGTCTGGGCGATCTTCTAGGCAACAGTATGCCTTGCCTCCCCTTTCTAAAGCACCAACATTGGCTACTAGCCTTCTTCCTTTCCCGATGCCATAATTCTGACAACCTGAGCGTGCAGCTAGCGGGTAGCACGCTATAGTGTTGTCTCTCTCTTCTTTCTGTTTCTTACGCACTTGGCTTGGCTTTCACAAGTGACAACGCGACACACAGGCGGGAGCCGGATGACCGACGACGCGTTTGGTAACGAAACAGAACACACTACCCCTACTCCCACCTTTTGTTTGAATCTTTCTGTGATATAGGTATTACAGTTTTATTATTTTTTTACGTAATGTTTATGCAAGGCATGCGTCGCAAACCTAGCACACACAGAATACACGCCACTGATTACTTTAGCTTACAGAACTCTCAGTGATATAAGTTAGACTGTCTGGAATCATGTGAAGTGTCTCCCTCAAACATTGTATTGTTGAATGATTTCGATTATATTATTAATTTAATTGTCGGGGAGATTGTATGTATGTTCTGTTGGATGCATTATTAGAATATTCGACACCTTTAGACTTAAGTCCGTGACTACATTGTAGAATGCGTTGGCAATCAGTAGTTATAAAAATTTTTTTTACGCAAGTTATTAAAATTACTTAATTAGACGTGAAAGTTATTCCATACAAACACATAGTTTAATTATAAGGTTCTGAATACGGGCTGTTTAATTGAAACATGAGTTTACTTTAAATTGCGACATATTAAAATTATAGACAACTTTGTAAACACAATAGAAAATATGATATCTATTTTTGCGTATTTTTCACAGTTAACCAAGCACAGAAGTATTATAATCAAGGGTATTTATAATATCCTGTTTTAAGTACTTCCAGGCACTGGTATAGAGTTAATATCTAGCAGCAAAGAAATGAATGAAACAAATATGTTTCAGCACAGCACACAATACAAGACACTTTTTTTATGCAAGTGTTTCGTTGTTTCGAAACACTGTTTCAAAACATTTCACTGTGTCGTTTCAAATGTTTCGAAACCGTAAATTGTTTCATTCTGGCCAGTGTACCACTCTGACCTGATATGATACAGTTTTTTGGTGTCAACTCTGCAAATTTTGAAAATCTAACTTTAATGTCTGGAAATGTTTCTTTGAGCAAGACGATGCCTCCTTCAGATTGCAGAGCAACAAATGTCTATAGGCACGTTAATTTTTTTCCCATTACAGTCTTTTAGAGAAACACAGTCTTTCATTCCTGGCATAGTTCATGTCGACTTAATTTCCTTCATAGAATTGTGAGATAGTTTCTGCTGTCTCAGCTGAAAGGCTTTTGCCAGGTTTTTGGTCTGGAGTTGATAAAATTCCCTTTTGGTTCGAAAATTTTCTGGCTGGAGAAACTATGTAACGTGAAGCTTTGAATTCCCTCATTGTTTTCGTACACTCCACATTTCCATAGGCAAAAGCGTTAGTATCATAATCTTAGTTTTTCTGCTGACACAACTTTTGTAAAGATCTTTAAGGTTAGGCCCTACACGTAAGTGAATCATCCTCGGATTCCAGATCAGTGTTAGAATCGGCTGCATTCACTAATATTTTTCTTTTAATTGCTGTACTTATTTTCTTAACTTTTTCTGTTGAGTTTTGTTTATACTGAAACTTCTTCTTGATTGGAGATTCTCCTATTTCTTGAAGAGAATTGTTTAGAGACTGTATAGCTTCTGAAGCGAAAATCACATCATGATCTGCCTCAGAGTTTGATAAATATGCCAAGTTGGTGTGAGCCTTAACATCTACGTTTAAACTTTCATTAACTTCATTAACACTTTTCATTTGACCAAGTTCTTTTCTACACGTATCACAAAATTTAGCTACAGTAGGCAATTGAGGAAAACACTCCATCATCCATGCTGTTACTAGTCTTAACCCTTTTTTATATGAGTGTGGTTTGCCTTTTGCAGTGGGTTAAAGCAATATAGAGACACCCTCCTATCACAACTTTCAATCTTGGATTGAAACTAAGCTCGTATGCATAACCATAAAAATTCAATTGTAATCAGTTTTCACACACAATTAGTTCTGAGATCACTCAAAAATTACTATTGAAACATTATCTTCATCTTTCCAGTGGCATACCAAGTATCATCACACAAACACACTCCCAATACCACTAAAATCAATTGTACGTGAGGTGACTATCACCAAGGCGACCCGCGTGAACTCTGCCAGCAGACTGAGCGAACTTGAAAGAAATTTATTGAGGTAATGATGCGGACTAGCATGTGTGAGCCTGTCTGCTCGTCTACGGAGTTACTTGAATAAAACAAGTCTTGACATGTTTTTCAGTTGCCGCAGTTGGACACCGACCCTAAGTCTGTATCTGACAAAGAATTGCAGCTCTATAATTTTTATTTACAAGTGTCGTACAGTGATTCAGTGCACATACACAGTTATAAATAGTCATAACTCCTTATCCCATCTAGGTCCCAAAATTATGTATTGAGAGTGAAATAGGAGTGATATAAACAATATTTGAGAATTTTTTGAAAATTGTCGTTAAGAAAACCAGAATTTAAAAATCAGTATAATGGTAAAAAGATATTATTTTTTTATTGCTACAGTGTTGCATGTCATATGAAAGCCCATTAAAAAAAGTTTTAAAATGAACAGAGTTTGAGGTTCCTAGCACCAACTGTTCAAGAGTTACAGCTAATTTTGTATATTATAATGTGGAATACAGTAATTAAAATTTTTTGCAATTTGTGATAATAATTTGAAAAAAACTGTACAAATTGTTTCTTCACACACTCAATCAATTGATATTATCTATAAACAAAAAAACTATTAACGTTAGAGATAGTGAGGCAGAATTTTTATTCAAAGTGTGCTGATTTGATATGGAATTACGCAGTTACTCTACGTGAAGTAAAAGTTTATACACAAAATACGTATTAAGATAGACCTAGCTTAATTGCAGGATGCAGAATTTGAACAAACTTTTAGTCTCTGCCGGTAGTTAAGTATTACGTTTACTGCCGGTTTCACCAACCGCTAATCAGCATTTAACAAATAATATTAAGTGCTTAACAGAGGTTGGTGCAACCGGGCCCTCAAGTATTAAATAAAATTCAATTCACAAAATATATATTAATATAACAAGTTCTTATGCTCGCATATGGGCAAACATCTGGTGGGGAGCAGACTCCTCCCCATCCCCACAGTCCCAATCCTCCAGTCCCTCCCTAAATCTTCCAACCCCACCACAGTCATTAAATCCTCCTGCAGTGCATTCCTTTCCCTCACTGTCCTTACCAGCATTGACTGTCTACCCCTCTCCGTTCTCCTCCACGCCTTCTGAATCTTCTCACTGTGTGCCGAAATCCCCGGCACAATGTATACAAGAAAGGGATTAACGGGATTGAATCCCGAGCTAACTACAGGGTTAATAAGTATCAACGGACTGTGTAACAAACATACGCGATTGTTAAAAAAAAGGCATTACAAACAGTGCTGGCAAGTACAAGCATTACCGTCATAGACATGGTACAGGTAGCAAGTAAAATTTAACTACAGTTAAAGCAGTTGAATGCAAGCTGGAGCTCTCCCGACATTTGGTCAAACCGGCCCGAAACAAAATGAACAAACTAATTAGGGCGGAAATTTGCGACTTACCAGGATTCCACAAGTGAAATACCAAGCAACCCAGCAAAACCAAAAGGAAAAACAAACACTTACCAACACCGGTTGACGAAAAGCCAAGAGAACTGGAACAAGAAGACGATACGCGCTGGACGGCAGGCAGAAGTGAAGTGACGAGGGAAGGTTAAAACAACACTGGTCACAGATGGCCACTTGAGGGAAGGGAAAGGAAAGGTAGGAGAGGTGGCAACTAACAGGAGGGGAGAACCCGAGCAGGCCCGACGACACCCGAAATAGGCCGAAGGCAGACACAGCAGGGCTGACGTCACTCCAGTCCTCCACTTGCACGCACGCACAGGTCCGTCACCATCACACACAAACTGATGGCCCGGCCTTGAGTCCATCTGAAGGTACTGCTAGGGCTGTAGAAGCCCCAGTACAACCGTTTGTTTCATTTTCCCTTGAAATTTCCCTTAGTTAGCTTGCAGGCCAAACTGCCCAATCCCCCTTCCCCGTTCGTCGCTTTGGACATCCTGATCTGTATTTCCATTCTCCTTCTGTCCCTCAACAGTTTCCATCCCAGTTTCTTCATCATGCTAGGCCTACAGTTCCTTTCCTCTTCACCAGTGTGACACTGCCTTTTCCACTTATCACAATCTCGCTGCCCTTCTCTGCACCTTCTCCAGTTCTTGCACCTCCACCTCTGGATCCCACTCCACAGCAGCATAATCCAATACTGGATGAACCTTTGCGCAATATGCCTTTCCTTTCACTACACCACTAATTCCCGTCAACACTCTTTCCCAGCAGTCCTAAAGCCCTTCCTAACCACTTTGCCCACCGACTTTGTCCATCTTAGATCAGCCTGTATCACAACCTCTAAATACTTATATTTTGTGGCTTCCTCTATGTCCTGGCCACTCCATTTGTATACCTCTGTACCACTCTCTTCCTAGTAAACCTCACCAACTTGGTTTTACACATGTTAATCTTAATTCTGTTCTCCTCTTTCCAAGGTCACAACCTATCAGTATCCTCCTGTATGTTTTTTTCCACTGCCCACCTCTGTATACAGTACACAGTTATCTGCAAACAGTTTTAATTTTTCCTGTGATCCTGAATCCCATGTCATTACCATTATAGTGCAAAAGCTCCAACGCTTCTCTGCATCACTTCTCATTAAGTGCCGTATCTATAAACGGCTTTCGAATGATAACCGACTGCTCACCAATGCTTTCTCTATGGTGATAGCAGTTGGTTGTCATTCGAAAGCTGTTTATAGATACGGCCCTTAGTCTCTCCATAAATAATACATAATATCCAGTTAATTTACATTATTTAGGTACAATGCAGTAAATAATATAACTACCGAAGATCGAACAGCACCCGCAAAACTCTATAAATAGCTATATACTCAGAACAAATCATTGCCATTTTTTGTCTAGGCCTACTTTGTTAAAAATTACAAAAATAAAATAATTTTAATCTGGCTATACATAACCCAGGTTGTATGCAAATAATACTATTAACGCCGTCAGGTGGGATCGGGATAGCGCACTAAGCTGCTGCTATGAATCTATATGTTATGATGAAAGGGCGCCAGCAATACTCCCCAGGTATTGCACTACGAGACTCTTATGCCTCAGGGTGTGGTACGTTCGGCGTGTTCGATATCCCACCCGGTACGTTGAAACTGAATGCTGACTTATGTAATAACTGGATGTTGGCCCCCAGTACGCCTGATACACTACAAAAGTTACACTGTTAATATAGTGTGTTGAAAATTATGTAATACTGCGGTTCAACGCAGTATGATTTATTGACACGAATTACACAGTACCAGAAATAATTACTTATGCACGCACGAGGTTGGCGTAGTTATGCAACCCTTGCAAAGCACTGCTATACATGATTACCAAATTAACACGTGATGGCTGTCTTTGCGCGGTGGTACTGACCTGCCGGTATATCGCACGTGGTTGTTATGTGGTCTGTGTGAAGCAGAAATGACTCTACGGCATGTGAAAATGCACTTCCTTGAGCAGCGAGGATCTGGCGGATGCTAGGGTGGGCTGTCAGGTTCGCTTGGAAGCGGACGTAGATAATGTTGGTTGAAATGAGCGCTCTCTTAGCTAACAGACCACAGGGCAGCCGTTCCTGTGCACGTTACAGTGTGGTAGAGCTCTACATGTGGTGTTAGTAGTCTTGCGCGAAGTGTGGCGGAATGCGCTAGGTCGGATGTATGATGAGCGGCACGTAACACACCTTGCACATGATGATGCTCTCCACTAGGTGACTTGCATGAATGCGTGATAACAAAATGAGTGGTAGATGCACTGCTTACTGTATATGAACACTGGAGCACTATGGCGATGTGGTAACCTGCATGTGGTCAGTCACAAAAAGATGAATTATGCTGTCAAAATTACACTGAAATATAAAATATTGATAGCAACATATGCGCTGAATGATAATGAACAATAATTAGCTGTGATATGCCTCGTGCAATGAATGATGAGCTTGAATGGCTTTCGATACAGAATTCCCTAGCCACGTGGCTGTGTAATGCTGACGCTGATTTTAAGTTTAAAAGTACCAAAATGTTAATAATTATTAGTTTACGCGGACGCGCAATGCGATGGGGATGTCTGGTAACGTGTGCGAGCAAGGTGAACCGGTATACTAAAGAAGACTATTGAAACTAACAATCAGTAAGCAAAAGTTGATGTGCACATGGACAGCTGTCTCACATCTCCAGATGACTTCGACGAACTGCCACGAGGAAGGCAGCCGCTAAGGGCTCCTTGCCATGCTACGGGGTTCACACACTTCCGATACCTCGTGCATGTTAAATGATTGGTAGTAACATTTTACGAAAATGGCACCCACTAAATTACATAATAAATGGCGTTACATATTTTGCTGATATCGAATGATGTATTTCTAAATGTCTGCTGCAGTATGAAAGTAAACACTGAAAACATTGTGATTTTCGGGCACAAGCATGGTGGCATGTTTACATGTCCACCATGCCTCGATGTACACTGCTGGAAATGAATACAGAATTACACTCACTATTACATGCAAAATTACACTGCGTGGATGCGGGAAAATTATGGGAGAGTCTGAAAATGAGGCCAGTTGCGCCATTATGGGCTTAACCCATGCGCTGGCCCTTTGGCTGGCATCACTATGAAATTAATTTTTTTTTGTGCGACTGAAATTTATTAGTTTATGTAGGCAGATTTCAGCAAATGTTTTTTTATTGAGTTAAATTTCTTTCTTGGGATATGCCTGATGACACACAATATAAATAGATTATAGTTTCGTCATCCCTTCGAAGCTCTATTTGTCCAGAATTTAAAATTGATTTTAAAAGTAGTACATAAACAAATGTTATACTACTGAAGATAATACTTCATTTTTTAAAATTAAAATTTCTTCTGAAAACCATTCTATGCATAGTTTTACAACATACACTTGTTGGACAAACCCTTAATACTTTTCTATAAGTTAGTACTAATTAACACATAGCTTACGACATAGTACAACGGGCTTCACAACTATCATCATGTAACATGCGTATGTACATGGCTGAGTTAGTCAACTTAGGTTACTACTGCTTGCGTATGTATGCTAAGTTGCGGTTGTATATATTTGACCCCAAAACTATTAAGGTGTCATAAATGGCAACGGACATTTTTTAAATAACAAAAACAACTTTTTTTGCATATTTTGATTCTGTGCTGGTATGAATCCAATCCCATAAACCACATGTTTGTGGGCCTACATGCATACGTTAAGTGTGGTTGTGAATCCACCTGAAGACATAAATTACAAGTCGGAGTCACGTGTGTCTACTTTAGAATCAGGCTACAGCCTACTGTTTGCAGCCCCTTTACAAACTTTTAAAGTTTAGCCTTTCTTGTAAGTTTGATGAAGCCATCTGCCTACTGATCTGACTAAATCTAAATGAGTGTGGTAGGCTATAGGCAGTGATATCCTTAACGAAATTATACTGCCTATTTTACATGAATACATAAGCCTCGTAAACACAGGCATCTTTCTTGTACATGAATGTGTGCATCAAAGATGTACAAAAAAGGGAACAGTTGCTAGTGGTCTAGCTAGTATCATACCAAATTAATTATTTAGTTCGCGCAGCCAACTTTCTTGTATACAATGGCGAAAGTACACTATTAAATTTTAATGCAAATTTTATATCAGCATATTGGGTGTTGGGTGTAATTTGTGGAATAGTTTTGTGCCTGCATCAAAAATAAATTATAATATGTAAAAATGGGATTATTGTTAATCATAGTTTATAATATGCTGATGTGACATGATGCACAGTCAGCCAATTTTTGTTTAATAACTTCTTTTGTCTAATTAAGTCTTTATCTCAAAATAATTTGTATCTGTAATGTACTTTGTTCAAAAACATCAAACGTGCATAAATATGGTTCATTTACATTAACTTGTAAAAGAAAGATAACGAGAACTAGAACTGTCCCTATTCTGCACTAGCTAGTATACAAGTCCTTGTAAGCTTGCTACAAGTCGAGGTGATCAAGAAAGTGTTCAGCTTCTTGTACAAGAAAGATGTCCACATGTACTAGGTTTCTAGATGTGTGTGAAGTTCAGAATTTTTCGAGACATAATTTTTCAAACTGGTTATCATTAAAATATCATAATAGACTCAGTGACTGCACCTAACTCCTTTAAAAATCCTTTTAACTTAGCCTATACCTTCTTTCAATACAACATATTGAGCCTCTGTTGAAGACCGAGCAATGGATTGTTGCATTGTTGATAACCAGGAGACTACACAGCTAAACTGTTGAAACATTTAGGCTAAACAGTTGTTGATTTGCTGTCAGCAGTGCTGCCAGACCACTCATTGTCCACCAAACTCTGAAAAGGGCAGTGCCATCTTGAGAAGTGAAAGCAAGCTGCAGTTCTGTAGTTGAATACATTCCAGCACTCTGTATTAAGTGTTTCATAGTTCAGACTCACTCTTTTTTTGGTGCTGTCATCAAACAATTACAACTGCACAAAGATCTAGGCTTCTTCCAAGCATGGAATAAATTGATCATCCTATTAAGGTTCTGCATTTTTATTAAGATCTAAATTATTATACTTTTTTACTAGATTGAAGAGTTGTTTCTTGAGGGATGGATACAGGTTTAAATTTAGACATCCTGAACTGCCTTTACCCAACAGAATCATTAACACATTGAACCTTTTAATTACAATTCTTTACAAATTTCTTAAGTCTTTATAAAGATTTGTTAATGTTCAGTACATAAAATCTGATTACATTCTCTTTGTTGTAACACTTGTAACATTTCATGTAGAGTTGTTGTTGCTGTTTCACATTGTAGCAGCATAAGTTACATGTCAGTCCTCCTCCATATGTATAGAAATGTTGAAAATTGACAGAGGTCTCCTTACCCACTGTAGTTAATTACTGTACTCAAATCTTCTGCTGCATCACTGTCGCTTAACTTGAAGAGCTCACCATTTGGAATTTTCTTGACTTAGTGTGTTTGTCCAGAAGTAAATGTTTGGATTGAAAAATTCCTCCTGGTTTGTTTAAATTTCATTTACATCAGTTAAATGTACCTATACAATCCAGTAACTGGCACAGTGAACGTGTTTTTAGTACCAAAAGAGAGCACAAATTCACAAGGATTATGTGTTTTGAGGATAAACTGCAGGCAGTGTTGCTTTACACACAGTGTTAAAATTTAAGTAGATAAAATTGCACCTGACAGCCTAAGTATACGAGCGGAAAACAAATTTGGAGAGTCCAGATAATGTCCAATATATATTTTACAGAATAAAAGGTCCTGGTGCTGCCCATTCACATTAAATTTCCATTTCAAATACTACTTCATCACAAAATTGGGCTACAGCCCAACGATACGACTGTCTGCGACTGTGTCTTGATTTTCTTACATCATCACAAAAATTGGGCTACAGACCTAAGACACGTCCGTCTGCGTCAGTTTCTTGATTTATTCTACAAAATGACAGAGGCCAAACTCTCTAGAAGGGGTTCACACGTGTCATCACAGGCCTCACTCTCATTGGCTGTCTCAAGGCCACACTGTCACGTGATTTGAATATCACTAACCCCTCTAGAACCTTATTACAACTACTGCACATTAACATGAAATGGCACTAAAACTATACTGGAAAGAAAGAACAGAAAAAAAGCAAAGCTACCGATACCTCCGCACAAGGCCAACTGCCCATAATACTACTGGTTACACCCTAACTAACTTCTAGACTTCTCTGGATTACTTTTAACTCATGACTGAGTTTTATTTCCTTCCATTTCCAAAACTGAGACCAGTAAAAGAAAATATAATTTACTTAAAGTAGGCTTATTAACAAAAATACATGGGGATTACAACAAAACATCTTAATCTAGTTTCAAAAGCAAAGTAAAGCTGCGAACTCGCAATGACACACAATGTAAACATCTTCATCAGTATCTCCAGCCAGGAAAGCATTCTTAACATCCAGCTGGTTCTTTTTTATCATATAATGTAAAGCTAAAAGCAAAAATTCCTGTTAAGGTCTTGTCTTTTTGTTGGGTGCCTATTGCCATGTTACTTTTTGCATTAGTATCCTGTTTAGTTTTATCCATAGCACTGCAACAGGTATATTTTTAAACGTAGGCTACCATGTTTGTTGATGTAAACATTCCACAACTTTTACTGCTGCTTCCTTTCAGGGCTGTAGATCATGAAACGTTTGGTGTTTCCTCATAACAAAAAAGTACTTTTTTTACTCTTCATGTCCCAATTTTTATATTTGTTTTTTGGCATGTACACAGACATAACATTAAAATATTTAAAGATGAATTTTATTGCGCCTTTTGTCGCACCAGAGTTCAAATGTTATCCACTGTG
The DNA here is from genome assembly GCA_003012365.1 of Medauroidea extradentata. Lineage (NCBI taxonomy): Eukaryota > Metazoa > Arthropoda > Insecta > Phasmatodea > Phasmatidae > Medauroidea > Medauroidea extradentata. Next base: position 12,561 of record PNEQ01123262.1, on the reverse strand, counting down.
AGTGACACAGTTCTAATTACTTGTGGAAGTATGGACTGCTTCTGCCTGAAATGTTTTATGCAGACTAACTTATATGAAGCTAGCAGTGTCCTGGCAGATTTCACAGTTGTTCTCATCTCCCTCTACATTTTCTAATTTGTTCAGGTGCGTATGGTGCTGATTTGTGATGCTGCAATGCAAGTGTACGACACTAGCTTCTACATTAATAATCACCATCATTTATTTGTACTAGTTTTTGATTACATTCAAGTTCTTTACAGCATCCAAACATTATACATTCAACTCCTTCCAGTCTGTCCAACCTGCATACACCATATACAGGGCTCAAAGTTGGTTACTTTTACCACTCAAAGTCACGTTTTATGGTCAAAGTCGCTGAAAGTCACATTTTTATTGAGTGGTCCTTTTTTTTCCTTTTTTCACAATTTTGTTGGTACTGCTTACACATACACTTTTATAAATAAAATGTTTACTTTCTTTAATTTGTGTAGAAGAAATAACAGGCTTCTCTAAATGCAGAGTATGTTTTCGTTGATGTATGTAAGAAAAGGATATATGTCTGAAAGGCTATTTAAATGTTTCCCTTATAGTGAAGAGTACTATGAAAATGTTTTCAATGCAACCTCGGCTAATCCCCAAGAGTTCTGCAAGTTACCAGGCTTGTGTGGAAAGAAAAAAGAAAGAAGTAGAGTAGCCAGAGTCTGAGAAAAATATAAATGCTGAAGTAGAAAATTAGTATGGTTACAAAAAAACTTATAAATCAGCCGCAGAAAACATATTAAAAATTGATGGGGAAGTTTGGGGATGTGTAAGCAGAGAATGAAAAGCTTTAGGTATTTTTAAAATTTATATAATCCTTCCTTTGATCCTCCGCAGTTTATCGCCGGTTTGATAATTATTACGGCGCTCTATAGTAGATAAGTATAATTTTTGAAGGTTTTCCGATCAATGCTAAAGTGCACAAATGCAAATTTTGCTGCAAAGAATCGACATTTAGTGGTGAAGAATCAACGACATTTGCGTACCTTAGATGTAGTTTCAAGCAAAACGAAACGTTAGCAATTTCGACAATGACTGATTTCAAAATCCTTATGAAACTACGAAAAGGACGAAACATCACCATCCTATCAACTCTGCAGGAAACAGTAAATAGGCTCGTTTTACAAGTAACAACTCTACAGAACGACAACAAAGTTAGAATACGTTACTAATGACTAGTTGGCAGAGATGACGTTGAGAGGTGGTGCAGAACATGTGATCCTATACGGAAGGAAGGGACGAAGAACTAGAGGATATGGTCATCTTCAAAAATACATTGTTGGGGCCCTGTTTGAGAGGATGGCAGAAGATATTTTGGGTCCATTGCCTGTAATTGAGAGGAAGAATCGGTACGTATTGGTAGCCCAAGACTAAAGTGGCCTGGCTGAAGTAATTTCAATACCTAATCAAGAAGCAAGCACTGTGGCTGATACTTTAGTGGAGCATGTATTCTCAAGGTCTGGAGTACCATTTGAATGTCACTCTGACCAAGGATGCAACCTTTAAGCTACGTTATTACAGGAGGTGACAACAATTCTGGGAATGAAGAAGGCACGGACAACACCTTTGCATCTTCAGTTGGATGAGATGGTCGAGTAGCTAAACCGTACCTTGGAACAATATCTGTAATTTTTTGTAGCAGATAGTCAAAAGGATTGGGACTCCTAGCTGCCCCTGTACCTCCTCGCATATTGGTCTGCTGTTCTTGAAGCCAAGCCTTCCAAGTGATGTGCTATTTGGGAGACCAACAGAAGTAGAGTAGCCTGCTTTACCGACTGTGTATGTCAGTGAACTGCGTCGCAAATTGGGCACACTCCATGACTTTTCTCGGCAACATTTAAGGGTCAACAGCGATAGGATGAAGTCGAGTTATGATTGAAAGGTACCTGAAGAGACATTTCAAGAAGGGCAGTTGGTGTAGCTGCATAACCCACAGCGATGAAAAGGATACTGTCCAAAACTACAGAAATGCTGGAAAGGCCCTTACCAGATTGTCAAGAAGATAAATGACGTGGTTTTCCAGATTGTTCGGAAGGGCTTTTGGACAAGAAAATGCATACTGACAGACTGGCTCTCTATGGCGGACCAGAGACTGTAGTGTTCTGCTTAAGACGAACAGACTTAAGGAGGGTGGAGGGTTGCGAACCGCAGCTATCTACGTGAGCGGTATAAGAAGATATGGTGGCGGCAGAACTAAGGGACGTCCGAGTGCACTGAACGGCTCATGTTATTTTTTGTGGTGCCACAACAGCCCCCTGCAGGCTGCAATAATCATGCGAGCAGTGCAAGCTGACATAGCAACGGTAAGAATAAAGGAGTTTTGCATGCATTGTGCTGCTCATGTTACCGTTTAGCGATGCTCAACGGCAACTACTTGTATGCCTATCTCGGATTTCGCAGAAGACCCGAATGACAGCAGATATAATGGTATAGAGTATTCCTGCATGTACTCTCTCCAACAGGATGGTGCTTGACCCAGATACGACATACAGACATTCCACGTCTCCCGATTTTGGCTGGAGATTGCTGATTTTCCACCTGATCTCCCGCCTTCCTGATTAGTCATTCTAGTCTCCCTTTTTTAGTTTTAGTGTGTACATTTGTGTTTTTATTGTAAATTGTGTACATAAGTAGATATTCCGGTGTTCGTACCATAGCAGGAGAGTATTCCGCACAGTGTATATGTATTGTAGGTTGTACAGTAATTTCAGAATTTTAGCTGCTTTTATCACCAATAATTTTACGATATAACTGTGCTAACATTGGTAGTTGCAAAAGATGGCGTTATTAACATTGTAATTGTTGTTTGCTGTTTTTATGTACGTGTTTTTATTATTGGCACAGTCGGTCTTGACTTTTTTCCATTTGTTGTATTTTGTGAAACTTGTGTGATTGGCCTACGAGTATTTTGTATGAGTTACTTAACAATACTAAAAAACATTGTTATAATAAGCTTAGCAGTGATAGGCCTACTAATTAAAGAATCATTTTGCAGTGTTGGACACTGGGTTGTTTTGTGATCGATTACTACTTAAAAGTGACTGTATTTTAATGATTAATTAGTTATTCAATGTTTGTCATATATGTGCTGCCATCTATGGCAGTATTGCCAAATAATACGGTTGACCACCTAGAGAAAAGCAGACTTCAATATTTAGCACATTTCTTTGAGTAAGTTAAGTTGTTTTGTCTATGGAATTGATATATATGTCAATAAAAGGTGTAAACAAGATTGATGAAACTGAAACTTAAATTTCTTTTGTGAAATTAATACAGTCAAGGACATTTGGTCCTCCGGGCTGGATAAGTTGATTCCGGCATAAAATGTGTATACCATACTGCTGTTCGTCAACACCACATACCTACAAATATGAACTCGTGATAATATCACACTTTCGTGCCAGCTACAGCATCTTTTGAATGTTTTGTTATGTGGAACATTACGACTATTTCATGTTGTCAGTCGTAAGGTTAGAATTACAACATTTCTCATCTTGTGTTAACTGTTTTAAGTATATTTAAGAAAGTCAAAATGTCAACAAAAAAAAAACAACTGCAAACTAAGCTGCATCTGGTGAAGTACAGAATTAAGAGGTTATTTACATTGGCAGAGCAAGCGGAAATTGATTCTAGACAAGCTGGTTTATTCTTAGCATATTGTACTGATTTGCAAAAGTTAAAATATGAGTTTGAGGAAAGTCATTTTCAACTCGCGTCACAAACAAATGATATAGAAATGAGCGAAAAGGAATTAGAAGATTTTGACAATGCATATTATAGAATACAAGAAGTATTGTCACGGTTGTCTATTTCTGAAACGAAACAGTGAGGGTAATGTTACCGAAGGTGATAGCAAAACAAAAAATTTGAAACTTCCCAAGTTACAGCTCCCTGTATACAAGGGGGCTGTTACAGAATGGACTAGTTTTTACGATCTCTTCACATCACTGGTTCGCAACAACAGTTCACTTTCGGCTATTGAAAAACATCAGTACCTGCTTACATCGTTGTCTGGAGAACCTTTCAACCTGATTAAGTCTCTTCCTCTGTCTGAAAATAATTATGAGCTGGCCTGGAAAATATTGACTGAACGATATCAGGATGTAAGAGCACTCGCTACCATGCACTGGGAGAATATAATGTGTCTCCCAAAACTCAGTATCAGTGCTCCAGATAAATTAAGAAACCTGGTTGATGTACTCAAGGAGAATTTAGGAGCCCTGGCAGTTTTGTGCTGTTAAATATAATATTACCTAAAGTAGATCAGGAGACCAGAAACCAATTTGAATTGTCTCATAAGCATGTAAAAATGCCTACATTTGAACAGCTACTAAACTTCCTTGAGTCACATTGCAAGACCCTGCTGCTAGCTACTGGTAATACTTCAACTTCACCAAGTATGTGTTCCTCCAAAGTTCGTGCAAAGTCTTTGCCACATCCAGATGTCAAAAATTCATTTTTGGTAACCTCCAACAGAAATGTATGTACTGTGTGTAAAAGGAGATCATACAATATACTAATGTTCGGAATTCCTTGGATGGACACTCAACGAAAAATTAAGATCAGTGAGAGAAAAGAACCTGTGCTTTAATTGTCTAGGTTTTCATCATGTTAAGCGTTGTTATTCAAGGAGAAAATGCTCCCACTGCCATAGAAGTCATCATACACTTCTTCATAATTATTTTTCTACAACCAGTTCTCCTAACGGTAGCTCATTACCTGTCTCTAATAATGATACTGTTGGGAAGGGTCAGAATGAGAAACCTCTGATCGCAGTGGCATCCGGTGATTACAGTGCAAGTACTGTTGTATTGGCAACAGTTTTGGTTTGTGTCAAAGCTTCCAATGTTACATTTATGCAAGTCCGCGCCTTGCTGGATTCAGGGTCTCAATCCTCATTTATTTCTGAAACTTGTGTCGTCACAGAGCAAATGTTCCAGTTGTCGGACTTGCCCACTCTGCTGTCACTGCAAATAAGGGTATTGTTTCTTTGATCTTGATACCATCTGTGAGAAGTGAGCCACAAATTGTAGCCAACGTTCTAATACTAGAGGAAATTGTATCTGAGTTGCCCAGCATTCACCTGCCTCATGAGGTAAGACAGAAATACCACAGTCTAGATCTAGCTGATCCTACATTCGACATTCCTGGGCCAATTGACATGCTCTTAGGTGCTGACATTTACCCAGACTTGTTTGATGGTGGGCGGTACCAGGCCTCTTGTGGTTTCCCCACTGCTCTGCACAGTATATTCGGCTGGGTTTTGATCGGAAGGATTAAGCATGAAGAAATCAGTACTTCAAATAGTACTGTTTCTCATTTCACCTCACTACAGCCTAGTCTCTCACACACCCTGAAAAGATTTTGGAAGACTGAAGAATTTCCGCTAGTGAAGAAAGTAAATTTAGAAAATAACATTAGTGAAGAGCACCACGTTGAGACCCACAGCCATACTCCAGATAGATGCTATGTGGAAAGACTTCCTTTCAAGGATCGTCTTGATCTAGGTGACTCTTGCAAACAAACAATAAACAGGCTGCACTTTTTAGAATGTCACCTTACTCAGAAACCCGACAAAAAGGCAGAACATATTAAGTTTCTCAAGGAAAATGAGACACTAGGTCATACGCATCGCTTAAACAGAAGCCCACTTTCGGCCCCCCAGTACTATTTTCCTTATTGCACTCTCAAAGACTCATGTTTAACCACAAGGTTGAGGGTAGTGTTAGATGATTCTTCAGTAACTTCTTCGGGACAGTTCATTAATGGTGTCCTTATGACTGGGACAAAACTGCAAAGAGACTTAGTTGAAATCATTACTCATTTTCACCTCCATTCAATACTTTTTACAAGCAACATCTGTAAGATGTTCTGCCAAGTAATATTACATCCAGACGACCAATTGTACCAAGTCTTTCTGCGGCGGGAAACACCAATCCAGTCTATTGAAGAGTATCAGCTTGACCCGGTTATAGGTACATATGGCGTGTCTTGTGCAACTTTTCTGGCTATGAAAGCATTGCAGCAGCTTACCACGGAAGAACAGGCAAATTCTCCTAAGGCTGCCAGAGTTGTACTGGAGAATATATTTACAGACGACATTGCTACGAGTACTGTACTTGCATTACAAGCAGACTTAATACAACAACTTAATCTAGGAGCTTTAGAGCTGAGAAAATGGGTAGGTAACAATGAATCATTGAGTAGATCAGTCCCAGAGAGTCATAGAGTTTGTCCAATAAGATTTCAAGAAGACAAAGAAGTGATCAAGGTGCTAGGAGTTGAGTGGGAAGCAACAATTGATGTATTTTCCATAGCTGCCAACTCTTATGATTTTCCCGTACAATGTACGATTTTGCGCCCTATTGTACGGTTGTACGATTCATGTGCATTATTGTACGATTTTCAAGCGTTCCAATTTTTTTTCCCCCGTTTGGTTAGTTCATGAATAAATCTGGTACTGAAATCCCATAATTTTGGTACTGTACATGTGGTATGTATATCTGACTTACAGTGTCGTATATAATAAAGAAAACAGTAATATTGTAGTTTTGGGAACTAGCGTGCTTTATTTATAGCAATTGTACTATATTATTCACTAAAGAGTAGGTACCTTATTATTCACGCATCGTACAAACGTAACCAGAACTTTGCCGAACACACCCGATCGTTTGCAGTTGTCTTCCTTTCCTTGCTAAATGTCGTGGTGACGCGTGCTAACAAAAGTCATGAAACTGTTTTAATTGGAAGTGGCTTTCCAATTTATCGTTTCCATGTAGTAATTGCTCAAGAACACGCATCAAATCTTGTGAACTGAATACTGATAGAAACTATCGTTTAATTCTTATTTTTCCAGCAAATATTGAAGCGCACATCGTAGTTACGTAGTGTTTATAAACGTGGTTTTGACCAGGTTAAATGTATCATTTTGTTATTGTGATGTCGTATTTTAGTGCCGGTAATTGTATTGACGACGCATATTTAATAGTCGTAAAACGTAGGAATATTGCAACATCCACATCTGGGAAATACAACTGTGCAGTTTTTACAATGACGTTTTTATACAGTTGCCAAACCGTGTGGATGTAAAAACTGTTAAAAATGTAGAGTATGTGGTATTGTATAAGAGATTAAATACTCTCACATCTGCACGTTCAACGACGTACAATTTATTTCTCAAATCCACAGTATTTGCAGTGTTGGAGAGTTGTGGTTAGATGTGTCAAGTGTGATTAAATTTCCTAATTTGCACTCTAAAAATTTTTCGTGGATTTATAGAACTGTGAAAGAGAATTTAAAAGCTGTGTTACCAGAAATCGTAATGTAGGGGCCTTTCTATTAATGTATTAAAATCGGTAAAGTTTGTAAACTTGCAGAAACCATAACTACCTCTACTAGGTTTGTATAGATTTGTATGAATATTAATATTATGACCAGTATTTATGATGGAACAACAAAGTAAGCCTGATTTAAATTTGTTCAGTAATTTCCCTGTTAAGTTTCTTTTCTTTATAATTGCTCTAGGGAGACTATGCAATTTTAGCCATAAACACAACATATGAATAGTATTCAAAATTTTAGGTAATTGTATTAATTTTCAGCATGTTCTAAATTTATTTTGCATACAACATACTGACATGTTAACAGTGTAATATTTTATTTAAAAACTAGCCAAAGTGTTTTAGTTCGATGGAATTTACATATACACATGGAGGTAAGAATGGGAGGAGCTGGCAAGGCAGCTCTTCCCTGTACAAAACTTTGAAGCTAAGGGGTGTGGCTTGTCTGGTCTCGGTCGCCATTGAATGGTTGGCAAAACAGAACCAAAACACACTGTGTCTTACGGAGAATCGTTTTGTAATAAATATTAATTTAAACGGTTTGCAACGGCAATTTTAGTGTACTTTTGCTATCGGCTAACTATAGGGATATAGCTGGATGAGCAGTAATTTTTTAAACGTCCTTGACATCAAAATTATCGTGGTTTCAGAGTAAAATAAAGTTGTCTCGCAATGTAAACATCCAAACCATCCGGCGAATTTTCAAGTGATACGAAACTGTTTCCACAAAGCGTTGAACGAAATTATCTTCTATAAAATATTGGAACTATGGTCTTCGTGTCACAAACAGGGGAAAGTGTTATTTAAAGCTATAATGTATGCGAAATGACTCGTGAATGTGTGGGATAACTTTAAGGTTGTTTTTTATGCAGTTTGGAAGCTGGATACTTTGGCAACACAATAAAGTAAGTCAATAAATTGTCTGGTACCTATTTCAAACCTGTAGTGAACTATTAACTATACTGAAGTCGCAAATTTGTACTTCTTGATTGTTCTAATTACAGGCTATTGCTTGTTTTTGAAGTGAAAAGGTTACAAATTACGAATTGTTATAGTGTGTGTAGGCTAATGTTCAGGATTGCTGTGCCTACTAGATATATTCAACGTTAAATTGTAACTTAATAGATTTTTGCCAGCAATCTAACAACAGGAAATTTATTTTCTTTAACAACAGCCAAGTTATTGACAAAAGTCACAGTGAAGCTATGTTCGAATTTGCCATCTAAAAGCCCTTACCTGCTTTCACACTACAGAAGTAGGCTTTATCATGGACACACTGCTGTTTGAAATTACAAAGTTACATATGTCTAAGTAGGTGCCATAGGTTGCCTAGAATGTCTCCTTCGAGTAAAGCCTCAAACACTTATCCTTCTCAAGACCTAGGCTAACCTATATCGAAATTCCCAGGGCAATAACTTTACCACGAAGGCTGCAAGGGCAAGTGATAAAAGGCACGTTACACTGACGTCAAACATTGCTTGGGTAAACAGCCACTGAAATACCTAAAGTGAGCAATGCTGTTAGGCAATGTGGCTGAAAGTAATGCAGATTGTATAACCTTGCACCATGTTCAACTTTACAATAGGCCTGGATATTTAAAATATGTCACAACAGTAGCCTGAATAAGGCAGAATTTCAGCTACAAAAGTAAGGGTAATTTGCTGTTAGTCGATCTAAACTAAGTGGGGAGGGATATCTGTAGGCAAATACAAAAAAATATATTAATACACATAAAATTCTAAATCCAGGGTGGCCCCAAATGACGCCCCTGAGACCCTGACTTGCTTACTGGCTTTATATGAGCAAAAAAAGAGAGGGGCTGCACATGGAAATCTGTGACTTTCATCCCTGAACATTGGCATCAAAGAGGGACAAGGGGCAACAATATAGAAAATACAAACCAGTTTGCAGCATTAAATCTAATACCGGATCATTTTTCCATAACAGGCCTAATATGTAGTTCTTTCTTAATACCAACTATTTTATATTGGCACAAATTTTTTATATTTTTGTCTTCTGCGACATGTGCTTACCTACAATTCACGGCTCAGTAACGAAAACTGCTTGACTGCCATATGATTTGCAGTGAGTCAAGCTGTTTGCATAACTTCCAAGCAAGTGTTATGTTTTTGATGCAGCTCTAAAGACTACGCTGAACTTTCATAGGTTTGCTAGATATAAGGGGGGGGGGAACCACGATAAAGCTCTGATATATTCATTGCCCTGGACTAACAAAGAAAATTGTCATTGCCCTGGACTAACAAAGCAAATTGAACAGTACATAAATTACATTTATGATTTACTTTACAACTGAATCAGACATTGCTCTACAATACAGGGATGGTACAAATTACTTCTCACAGATGAAACTTGGAAAATTGGGTGGGGAATTTCATTATGACCCTCTGTTCCCATTACAGTATTGTCTGTAAATATTTGTAACTGGCAGTCTGTCAATTTGTGATTGTTGGGTACAACACAGGCTGTTATAAACTCTTGAACATCTGATTTTTTTTACAGTGTTTGCTAAAAATATTAGAGGTTTTAATCACATTAAAAAAGAAATACACATTTTAGGGAACAAAAAATAGACACTACAAAAAATTTTTTACTCATCAATTGTAATTTATTTTTGAACTGATATACGATCCGAGATATATATCAGACAAATGTCTGCTTAATATCAGTATTCCTACAATATTCTAAATTTACTTTGTCTGAAATTTGATTGAAAACTTACTACACATTGTGACGTGCACTGGCACGTAGCACTTACGTGGCCTCTTATCATACAGTAATTAAAATTTTTTTTTGTCTTAATGTTTTTTTTCTTTGTTGTTTATAACAAATTAAGTAGGCCAACTTAACCAGGTATAAGGATGTATATGGCGGGATCCAACCTATTAATTGGGGATGCGAGTAGAGAAATTTACATTAAAATTTTCTTTTTAATTTTAAATTTAACTTTAAAGCAAGAGAAAAGTATTTAATTTTACGTGTCAATGTTATCGGATTTATGTTGTGTTTGGACTCATTTTAAAGCTAATTTAATTTCAAGCAACTTATCTAAGTAAACTTTTCTTATATTTTGCCTTCTTTGGATTTTTTTAAATTTCTAGTAGCCTCTTAGCTTGCTTCTCCTGGAATAGGATTTATGTGGCAGGCTAGTCGTAGTTCTCTTGCTTGGAAGCACGTACAGAGAAGTGCTGGTTTTTAAAATTTCAAATTAGCTCTGAGCTAGCCTGTGCTTTGGATGGATTTATCTGGCAGTCAGGTCAGAGTTCACTCGCCTGGAGGCACAGCGGGGGCTCTGCAGGGCGTTTCTCGATCAACGTGGGTGGTAGTGTCGGGCGCAAAACTCCGTGAAGGTATTGATCCACGACAGATTGATGACGCTGCACATCCCCAATTAATAAACTAATGAATATTTAGCTGGGATTATGAAATGAAATGCTTTGTAAATTTATCAGTATCTATGTTACATACAATTTTTAGGTTATAAGTATCAATTAACCAGCTTTTTAGGCAAGTTGGATCTTGATGTATCCCTCCGCCGCTTGGCCGAGTAAGTCCGAGTGTCCGCCCAGGAAGATATCAGTCGAAGTGTCATGGCGGGACAGAGAGGACGTGTACGGGAGCGCTGGCGCGGGGAAGTCAAGCCTCGGGGGCGAAATCGCTCTGATTAAATTTCATCGGGTTTAAAATTTTACTGTTCTCTTTTGTACTCAGTAGCTCCAGGCGTGCCAAGGTATAGCACCATATAGAATAGTATAGCCATCTTCATGAGTGAAGCAAATTACGAGTACTAAGTTTGTAAACCGCAATACCGTGCGTCTCTATTGTCTTGGGCAGACACTCGGGAGTAGTTGTTTTTGGCGAACTATCTCCGATCATGTCACCGGTTAATCTTGTTATTTTGGTTGTTGACAGTGTACACCTATTTATATTGGATCACAATCGCAGCTGCAAATAAATAATCGTAAAACAAATAGGGGTGTTTCTTTTGGTATCGTCATCCTACAAGCTACATCTCTCAGTAACAACAATAACCCAAAGCACGTAAACCCGTTAACACGTGTCGCAGTGTGCCAAGGAACTACATATATAACTCTACAGACGACACATACAACACGACAGAGCGAAGCAGCACCATCACATTCTGTTGCCGCGAACAGGAACACATAACCTCCAACATCTAAACAACAACGTGACAAAGGGGGAGACCCATTACAACATTCATATGACAATGTATGGTAAATCAATATGTAGTTTTTTTTAACCCTTGTAAAGCCTTATGGCTCATTAACAAATGTAATAAAATACGGATACTTGCAACAGAACAGCCCAAAGAAATTGAAGGAATTGGCATATGAAAGTAGTATCTATCAGCACTCCTTAACAAGTAAGCCTTACGAAAGCCAAAAACTCAAGTGGCATCAACGTCACAATATCTCAGTTTAAAATTAGCTTCTTTGCAATATGCACAATAGATTTAAAAAGTAGGCCTACTAAATTGTAACTTGATGTAAGTTTGGCTACATTTTCATACCATCACAAACAATTTGTATTACACCTCCTATACAAATGCATGAATGCATGAAAAAATAACACATAATATACTTGACGTTAATAAACTTCTTGCATCCCCTCCCATGTCTGCGACATGTTTATGAAAAAGTGTTGTCATTCTACTAATTTGTATCTTGGTGCAAGTTTGGCTACATTTTCATACCATCACAAAAAATTTTTAATACACCTCCTATACTCCTGAAAGAAAAAAAAAAAAAAAGACATAATATGAATATCCAGATTTCCACATTTCTGGAGCGAGCCAAAAAAAATCTTCATACTTCAACCAATGTCAAGAACGTTCCTAATTTCCATAAAAATTTTTAATCCTTCCTCAAACTACTCGACTCTCCTTTGTCACTCCTGCTAGGCACACCTGCCGTAACCCTCCTAACAGACAGTCACTGTAAATCAATACTATCTCTGGTCACGTCCATGATCTATGTACAAAAATTATAAAATATCACAAAATTCAAGGCGGGTCATGGAAGCTCTGGTGCAAAGTGCAAAGAACAAACACTCATTTAATACATAGATTATACTAAATAAACAAAATAATTTATAACATGAATACTTTAAGCCAAAGACATCACCGCTGTATGCCTTGGAAGCA
>PNEQ01123256.1:51040-65121 GCA_003012365.1 Medauroidea extradentata | reverse complement strand
GTGTATTGGTTCTAACATGTGAAATTCTGTTGTACAACGTTTCTAAAGTATGTGGTTCTAAAATATGTGGTTCTAAGTTGTGTGTTTCTGTCATATATTTGTTCTAACATCTTTGATTCTGCTATATGGGGGTTCTAACATCTGTGTTTCTTACATAAGACGTTTCTGTCATCTGTGTTTCTAACAAATGTGTGTTCTAAATTATGTGTTTCTACCGTGTGATTGTTCTAACATTTGCAATTTCTAATGTGTGTGGTTTTTGTGGTGTATTCTATTATATGGCAGTTCTAAGTTGTTGGTTCTAAATTTTGTCGCAGCGCAATCTGACGCAAAGCAGGTTCAAATGTTGCGTTGCGCTCATGATAAGCTGTATTTAGGGTCCCCTGTTTTTCGCGAAAAGAATTTTGCCCCAGTTTGTTTCAGTGCCTTACGTACACGTCTGCAATTCTGCTCCATGGTAATTGGTAGCGTGTCTATGTGAAGAGCCGTATCTCATTTGACTTAACCAATTACAATAAAGTTCCTGCAACACCACACTTCTGTGATTTGCCGGTATAATATCTAGGTTCGTGAGAGTTAAAATATCCAATCACTGACCACGAAGAAAAATTGCAGATATGAACCTAAGGGCACCGAAACAAAGTGGGGCAAAATTCTATTTTCGAAAAATAACGGTCCCTAGGGTTAAAACAATATCACGGGATGCCTTCTTAAGGCCACGGGTTCATATTTATGTTCTTATTTCGAGTTTATTTTTTTAAGGTCTGAAAGGGAGCATATGTCGCAAAACTGTTACGTAGAAACGTGGAATATTGTTTTTACTGTGTAGCCTACTTTTTTTTTAAACATAGGTTTTTATTATTTTGGCTGATTATCGACTTAATTAAATTTGTTTAAGTAAGTGACTAGCCAAAATAATAAAAACTAATGTTCTGAAAAAAAGTACGCTGCGTAGAATAAACAATTCCCAACATATCAATGTATGGTTTTACGATATCTGCTTCCTTTCAGGATTAAACAAATAAAACTAACTAAAATAGAATAGGGACCCGTGTCCTTACGGGGAGCAGACTTAGGCCGGGATTACAATGACTTCACTCACCAATTTATCACGTTTACGTGTACGTAAAACGTGAAATATTGAGGGGCTATTTACCTATCCTTCACGTAATAATTCGTCGAGTGTAGGCAACGATAACATGACACAACAGAAAAAATTTTTCTTCCGAAAAGTAATTAGCCCAAAAACACACGTCCTCTCCAGTTACGTATCATTTTGACTTAATATCTTGATATTGAAAACCATTTCGTTACATTAAAGTGAACGTAAGTCTTTACAGTTCGCGATAAACAAAGGGCACTTTTATAGACCACCTTGTCAAAAATAAGAAATGGAAAATAGATTTTATTTACACTTGAATGCAGTAAAATCTATAACAGTTTATTGTTAATTACGTTGCTTTGTTTCTTTTAAATGTGGTAAGAAAATACAAATTATCGTAAAGTAAAATAAGTAACTAAGTTTTCAAAAGTGCTCACTTGTTAGCGAACTGCATATACAAAATGACGCGATTGTAATAGGTCCCGTTCATACGTTTTTGTCAGGGTGTTCCCTAGTTACGTGAAAGTGAAAGTGTAACGTGATAAAAAGAAACGTGAAGTCATCGCAAACCCAGCCTTACTGCAGTGCGCGGATGAACTACACGTATAGGTAGTTCGTGATTAAGTCAACACTTTTGACGACCACCTTGTTTAGATTAACCATTAAAAAAATTGTTATTTATTATAACCTTAGACATTGCATTCTTAGTTCAGTACTATCGAAAAACTTTGGTAGTTATACTGGGCGCTTTGTACATATTATAAATTCGCCTAGAAGTATAAATTTACTGAAAGGAAAAACAATTACTATGTTTTCAAAAGTGATCACTTTAACGAAAACCGCCTATACGTATGTTTCCCGCAATTAACTGGAGCACTGTGTTTGACCTAATAAAAATTCTTCATCCGCCATGTAATTTTTATGTGTTTGTCACGTGAAGTGACGATACTTTTGTAAAGTTAATATTTATATTTTGTGGTTAGTCTGTACTTAAACAGTAAGAAAACAAACTCATATGCTGTAAGATATAATGCTAATGTTCTCAAATTAAAAGGTAATACGGCAGTTACAAAACTGATTTTTCTATGTAGTTAAATATTGAAACAGTGCGTCCGTTCCAATACTGTAACTTGTGTACCAATCAAAACGTAATCGACGAGTTTGCCGTCTTAATAATAAAAGCAATATATTGTAACATAGAATGACACCTAATTTATTTGATCACAATTTTGCAGGGTTGGCTAGGGTGTCTGGATAATGTAACACGATCTTGCAGTTGAAAGTTCCAAACTTCAGATGATACGAATTTCTGTTCAAAATACAACCAAATGAGTTGGAATAAATGATTAGACTTCTACGTACGGGAACAAGATCGTTTACCACTTAACAGATATTTTTTTGCCATGGTTTCTGGGAATCACCAAGTCGAATGCTAGGATAGTTCAATAAATACAGGATACGGCCGATCCCTTGTCTTGTCCTGATTCCTTACATCTACGGTTTTGTCGCAATGTAAAAAAATACTTTAAAAAATATTTTCATAACCCAGCTGTCGAAATAAATATTTGGAGAAATATTATTACTTTTGTTAGTATGTTAATCCATAAATAATTATTTTACTAAGTTAATTGAAACGTTATAATTTTTCACTGCGGCTTTTACAAGGGAAATTTAGAAAAATAAACGTTTTGCCAAATTAATTGTGGGATTATAATTTTTCGGAAGGTAAAATTTACAGCTTTTTCTACGATACATTCAAAAATACTACTTACTTACCTTAGTAACGGTGAGCGAGCAGCATTTCGAACAATTTCGTGTCGAGGAAAGACATTATTTTAACTCACAATTATGTAACGAGTAAAGATATTGTACCGTAAACACGCAAGAACCACACTCCGTATAATCCTGGTTGAATTTCCAGCCATGGCCCTCCTGATTTTAGTTTCCCATTACTTCAGGAAATTGCTCCTATAGAGTTCTGACTTGGTTCCTTAAGGGTTTTCGAGTGCGATAACATCATAATTTTATATTTTATGAAATATTGTATGTTTTGTAGACGATACTAGTGAGTACATTTTACTCTTATGAAACAATTTTAACTCTATTGTTTTCTCATAACGGGATGTCGAAGTCAATATTTGCTTGTTACGCTGCCATGCAAGTAGTGAAAACGAACTGTCCTACTTAAATGAAATAATTCAATGTGAACTTACGTCCCATGAGCTATGCAATAAAACATTAAATAATAACCCGCAACGTAATACTTTCAGTTTAAAAAAAAAAAATCACAAAAAAAAAAACAGAAAAGAAGTTGCACATTCAACAATTTTTTTTCAAATACAAAACACTTCGCAGGATTATTTCAAAATTTTTATTACGTAGCCCATAGTATGTTATTTCGCTGTGAATTAGTTCACGTACGTCAGTCAATTGGTTTTCACTATTTGCATGGCAGCGGAACATACACATTTTGACTCTTATGCACAGTTACGAGAAAACTACGCCATCTAAAATTGTTTCGTAAGAGGAAGCATATGTATCGTCTACAAAACTAACACATTTTTAAATAAATGTAAAATTATGACTTTATCGCACTTTAACACACGTAAAGGCCATTGCCGATTCATCCTCCAGTTCCTGTCAGTGAGTAAAGTTTTGTATCGCCGTTTCTAATGATCTCGATGTTGACGAGACGTTAAGCCCATCTAACCATTTTTGTTTGTAAAAACATTGTAAATGTAACATTGATACATTATCTCTGAAGTTAGCATGACGTTTATTCTAGCTAAATCCATATGCATGTTTGTGATCATTATTTCCCTTAACCCACCGAAATCATCTTCAAAACAATGTTTACCAATGTTATGCTGTGATGTAATATAAATTTGGAAACAAATAATGTTAACTTTGGTTCTAATATATGTTAACTTTGCCCTAAGAAGGAACTTTTGACCCAAAAATACATTCGAATGCCGCTTTTACTTTTATAGTCATATAATTAAAATATTTTGTTCCTCTATTGTATTCTTTGAACAAAGGTGTTAAAGAACATAAATACAATTTCTTTTTAAATATAAAAAAATAAAATTTTCCAGTACATATATCAAGGTTATTAGTACGGGTAAAAATTAGTTAGGTTCGTTACAAAATGTTTCCTCTACGTTGCCTTTAAATCCAAAAATTATTTCTTGCGGATTTGGTCTTAACATTTTACGAGTGAAGTTCCTTACTAACTGACATAAACGTCGGTAAAATATTTGTTTCGCTTTAAGCGTACGCGCGTGACAGCGGTTGTTACCTAAGCGTAAACGAAAGCTTTGTTGGCTATTATTTCTAATGGACATATCGAACAACGGTTTCTATATGCCGGGATCACACGAGCTCCACACAGATCGGTGCCACCTGCCGACTGTACTTATTGCTGGAAAACGTACGAAAACCGTTATTAACACTTGTTATTCCTTGCTGTGAATGGTTTTCCAATACAGCGCCATCGGCTTAAATGACAACGCGTAACAGTTTTAAATTACTTTCAGCCGGTGTCAGCCTTTACTTCGATAACCCACACATTTCACGCATAAGCTAGGCTTTGAAGATTAGAATTTCTCGTGCGTTGCTTACAAAGCCCAGTCATCATCCCAGCAGGTATTGTTTGAGTAATTTGCATTGGTGATATAACTGTGGTTAACTCCTGAGCAATCCCAAAAATTACCTGCGTGAATGAAAATAGGTATCGATAGGAACACCTTTTCCCACTACTCATTTGAAAGGTAAATTATCTCATCATATCTAAATAATTCTGTATCCGATCATTTATATTGAAAAATTAGAGCATTTATACGGAATAACTCTTCACTTAAAGCGTTAAAAAATTAATACAAGCATACACTTTGTCAAATCGTATTATAGCATTTTATTTTAAAGAAATATCACGATCTTTTGTTTCTTTGGGTTTCACAAGATTTGGAATACTCTTTAACCATATTTAAAAAATATATTGATTTATTCATTAACTAATAAAAAAATATATAATGCGATTACTCCGAATGATTCCAACAAACGAAACGAAGTAAAGTATAGGTTTAAAATCCACAGTAATTAATTTTATTTTTTATTAATTTATTATTTTATTTATTTATTTTCTTAGTAATTCAAGTGAACAATATAAATGAAATTTCCTATTATATTTATACTTATATTGCATCATAAAATAACTAAAATGGACAATGTACATAACTTACTCTCTGGCAACATGTAGATATTATTATTGATTGTGATGTTCGTCTAATAATTACTTTGTTAAACATTTCGCACAGCTTCAATGATATTTTAAGTACTGAACGTTTCCGATCAGAATATCTAAAGTACTATACAACTTTTTTTTACAAAATAGCGATTGCGATAGCGCGATGGTAAGGCAATTTACTTGTTCTATGATTCGATTACCGGTCCAAATATCCTGATTTCAGATTTCCGAGGTTTTCCCAAAATCACCCCAAAAATACTGCGGTGTATCCTCCTGGGATTACAGCATATTCCCTGCTCATACATATATTTCAAAGGTTCTGGAACCATTTGTAATGACTTTGCTTTCGACTAGACGTTAAGTTCTAGTGCCTACCGAGATTACAAAAAAAAAACAACAAGTTACGAACAAAAATTTCAGAAGATATGAATTTTGGATCCATTCTGACACTAATTTAAATTACACACATGGTCAGACTACGCTCAATTAATTCTCATAAAGTAGTTCGTTCGACTGTATTAACTAAAATAATGATTTAATTCACTAATCTTATTACATGCAGTTCCGTAATGATGACGTTATTTACATGACATAGTAACATGGAATATATTAAAGATAGCTTTTTCAAGAACTTCCGAAGTGCAATTTTAAAATTCGTAAAAAAACCTCAACTAGTTTTATGTAATTAATCCAGGAAAATCTACTAACTATATTTTCTAAATAATTAACCAAATTTATAGGCATGTGGTTTCAATAGGGTATATGGAGTCAAGCTGGATTTATTTAGAACGAAAAGATTGTGTTAGGTGTAGAGAAATTGATCTTTTTAAAATTATATGTCTGTTTGTGTGTGAAGGTTGTAATGGTGTGTGGTTGTGTGTGTGTGTTGATAAATATTCCTATTACTGTTTATTTTTATAACTTATTTGTGTTTAAAAATTAATTCGCAAGTTAAATCTAACTTTAGTTTATTATGTTTCGATTTCTTGAATAACAAGAGTCTGTAACGGGGAACTGTACACATTTACGAAACGCCGCAAGGTCAGCTTAGGTAAAGCAACATTTCAATCTAGTGGATTTAAATTTTTCCGGATAAGTTGTGTGATTTCGAAACGTGAGCTGATCTCATTGACTACAGGCTCACCCAGTAACTAGTAACCAACAATCCATGCTCCTAGGCAGCTGCAATAGGAGCACCTTTTTTGTTACACAGGTAACATTACTCAACAAACCACCTTCAAATGAATGAAACACCTGACGGTAAAAAAGTTGTATGCAATTAGGGGGTAGCCACACCTGCTATTTTCCTAATTGTAGAAGGTATCAAGTACCATATGCTGTTGGTTTGAAGATCCCAATAGCATTAAGCAATGCTGACAATATTGGATTTGTATGTGACGTAGTTTCCCATAGTTGGGGAAAGTATGGTTTTAAACGTTCATCTTTAACTGGTCGTAACGCCCTTAATATTGAGTTTAGGTGACCGATGCACAACATGTTTTCGTCTTCTTTTGTTCCATACTACAACATGTGTAAATTTCAGACGGTACTTTTGGGACATCCTGTAAGTAAAGCTGTACTTTGGATACATAGTTGTTCCTTTTCTGTATTATTTGACAGGGTAGTAGTCGGTTGTTTTTTTAATAAGTATTTTGTCCACTTGTACTACGATGCTGCTGTTCAGCGTGTTTACTCGAGGACCTCCCGTTTCCCCTACCCTTCTCATTCCGAAACTTCTCCACTGTAGGGCCCCATCTCATCTCATCCTCTGGAGCAAACGTATTCCTACGGGTGCTCAGACGTAATTCTGCAGTTCAGGGTGAGATTCTCCGAGTACCCTCCTCTTACGCTATATTCTTCCTATGCCGTACACACCAACTGGTGTCGACTGCTATAACGCGCGCGAGCAGAGCGACGCATGCACACACGCTTGTTGATACTGAACAAGAGTGAACGAACTCTACTTGAGTGAAACTAAAGTGGTTAATCTCTATGGAATCTTTACTGGCGCGGGAGGGCCGTAGCAAGATTTCTGAGCAAAACACGGCATTAAGTAACAGTGACGGTTATGCGGCAGTGCCTCATTCCCCATCATTATATCCAGAATTTTGTTGTAATTCGTACATGTGTTCTTCAACAAACCTATTCATTTTACTTGTGCTACTTTTATTTTGTTAATTCTTAATTTATACGCTCTTGCCATGGTTAAATTTGTTTAAAAATAAAATTCGGTGTCAGTACATTCATTTTGTACTACACTACAAATTTTCTCAGTGACTTAGCACTCAACACTTTCATAAATTAACACGTACGGCGGTTCATCTAGTCCACAGAAAAATAAATAAATATCGTATTGGGAGAGTACTCGAGGGCAGGGTATCATACCCCGAGTGCAGATTTTTTTACTGGACGCCTGCGGGCATCTGCATATCCTGACGGATGACATGAAATGAAGACCTATAATGAAGAAGTGACGGAATGAGAAAGGCGGCAGGAAACGGGTGATCCCACGTGCTAAAAATTCGGGCTGAACCCGCCGGAGATCGAACCCAGATCTCCTGGATTGGAGCCGAGTGATCTGACCACTCTGACACCGCGGACTCTAGTTCAAATTAAATAATACATTATCAAAAAAAATTGTGTATACTTTGGTGCAGAAACTTGATACAGTATTCGCAACACACTACCACAGGATAACTAAATAGTAACATAAGCGACAATATGTTGTTTTTGTCGTGTTCGTATTCTCTTGGGATTGTCATGGTGTCGGAGCTCATGGATGTTTGGTTACACTTATTTTGTAATCTGTGAGGAAACTGATTTGTAACTAACGTCACGTGTAACACTACTAAATATATTATTGATAAACAAACAAAACACGGAATTTCTTTAAATGTAACCGGTGGTTCGAACCAATTTCTCAAAATATTCCGCAAGGCTTTGTTTACACACGTGTAGGACACTCCGAGAGCTGCTACAATAACAACGGTTAAAAAGATCGTTTACGTCGTTTCTGAAATAGTTAGCTATTATCTAATGTTGAGCCTCGAGTCGTCACGTTTAGAATTTATCGATATTTAATTAATATACGAACTGATTACAGTGTCCGAATAACTAAAAGTGGTTAAATGAACAATGACTCAAACCCACATGTTGTTAATATTCCTGTACACCCAGAGAGTTGGTACGATAACAACAATGGATTAGCTCCCCTTTGTCGCTTCTGTTAGCATTATTTATTCTGTGACACTATTGGAAAAATACCTAGTTCAAAGCACTATTACTCTTGCGGAACTGAATACAGGCAATTTATAGCCTAGAGAAACTATCGAGGGGTATAACTCTATTTATACTCGTATCACACCCAACCATTTTCTCTTCAGAATAAATATAATTCACTAGCTGGCCCTGCGAACACTGTTCCGCCTTAAAGGCAATAAGTAAGAAGATTTTGGATTAAGTATTTTAATGATTCTTTATTTTTCATGTATTTTGGTGCATAGGTCGCACTCTTCATTTGTTTTATTATCAGGTGCAAGAACAAACAACGAAGATGGTCTTCATACCCGTGAATATGCTTTGTCGGGAAAGATTCGATCGTCTTGGTCGCGGCATTATCAAAGAGAATACAAATTGTCAAAGAGAATACAAATTACTGGTTATTACTGATTATTGATTTCTGACAAAATTTATAGTTATCGAATTTTCAAACATACACAAAATTATGTTTAGCTGTCATTTGCGTTTTGTTATTCCATCTCATATGCGTTTTTTTTATATCACATTTTATAGTGACTTGTATTCTCTTTGACGTCACACGGGAACGCGGTCGAACGGGATAAAAAGTATCATATGTCCTTCTCCTGGTTCTAAGCTACATCCCCACCAATGTTCAGCCAAATCAGTCCAGCCGTTCTTGAGTTATAAATAGTGTAACTAACACGAATTTCTTTTATATAAAGATTTTCTACGGCTTTTCTTGCTGGGAAATAACTGTGTCACGTAATGAAATCTCCACAACATTTTACACAAACAACTTAGCCTTTGTTGTAAAATGTAATGTAGGACACGTAGGGAGACTTGGGCCGCTTTACAAAATTTCCATTTTTTATGTGTCAAAAGTAAGTAAATATTGACGTAATTCCACGTGAGCATGCATTACTTGGGATGTAACGCAAGTAAATATCTTCACGCGCGACTGCTTGACGTTGGAAAGTTGTTTCTGAGTTATTTCTTGTCCAGTCATTGAAATAATTCATCTGTTGCAAAGAAATTCGTTGTAGCATGCAATGTTTCAATCAAGGTTTATGATTAAAGCATTCACTCGCTTTGATTGCGAAATTTTTGAAGAAAACTACTTGCATGAAAATTCGGGACTGCGACAAACTGTTGCTGACAAATTGTCGGAAAATAAAATAGGAGTTGGAGCTTTGAAGTGAGTGTACTTAAATCCGTTTAAAAAAACAGAGATAATAATGCGAAATTAACAAAATTAACTGAAAAAATTGCAAAAAAAATAATAATACACTATAACACGTGATTACAAAAAAAAATAAAAAATATTGAAGATGTTAAATGCAAATTTTATTTTACGAAGTGCTGAAAAATTGCATATCAGTAGAACTATGCCAATATTTTTTTCTGGAATAAATTAAGTGGTAAACAGTTTTTCAAGTAGCTGGTTTTTTAAAGACTTACAGACGTATGTATGTACGCAGGTGGCGTAAGCTGTTAATGGAGGTAAAACGTTTCATTTAGGCAACACAGCGTGTGTGAAGCGGTGATTTATGACGGTCGTTGACTCTGAAAGCATCTCGCGTCATTAGAGCATATTCCTCCACAGTGCGAAACTGGCAATGTACCCTAGTGGCGTCAGCTATACCAGGTCTATTCCAAAACAGCAGGAATTATTAGGTTGTGTTTGTTGCTTGTACCAACTCTAATACATGCAGACCGCCTCTGCGTTGTTCGCTGGCTCAGAGTGTTTGTACACGCCCAGGGTATCAGAGCAACATGTGATGAAAGACCAAACTGCACAAACATAGTATCGTTCAATGTTGTCCGTATTCTGACAACAAATTAATAAGCTTCGTTCATGTTTACAGTTTCAGTGTGTTAGTTTCTCATTGCTATGTTTGATATTGTACTAAACAAAGATTAACTCAATTAACATTAAACCCAATTCGTTGTTCACAAATCAAAATAATAAAGAAATTATTCCAAGTTTAAAGCACGCCCTTCCATCAAATATAGACTTAAGGGCCCTGCTCTCTACTTACTTTTCGTAATGACTGTACTTTTAAGAAAAGCTAGTGATAAAAAATTAAAATTCAACTGATACCAAGCACACCACGCTTTTTGTTTCACATTACAGTTAACTTTTTTGGTCAATGATTTTATTATTGTTTAAATCTAATTAAAAAAATTAAGTTGTGCTGAATTTTTGGACATCCTTTTGAAGTTGAACAAAACCTTTGTGTTTAAAGGTTTTTTTCCAACATTTTAAGTTCACGTTGCTACAAAAGCTTCTTTCTTATTGGAGACATAATTAATTATATATATATATATATATATATATATACATTGTTCGTTCAAAGAAACTGATTTTAAGCTGTCGAATCCAGATGACGTTTTTTTTATAATTTGCGTAATGATGTTGCTTGACTAGGTCCCTGCATGCAAGCCAGAGTATCAGAAGAAACATATTTAATCTTCAAATCAACTCCATATACTTACCCAGCGATTGTTTAGGAAAAGGGTTTTTAAGACCCTTGTACGCCCTACAATAAATTAACATTTTTCATTTCTGTTTCGTGTGCGTTCTCCGGGAAATTTAAAATATCTGTAATAAGTTTTCTACGGAATTAAATTTTGATCTTAAATTTACATTATAATGTAGTGCATCTTGCCTTTGGGTATATTAACAGCTTAAAAAACAATAGATGGGCACTCGCACCCTTATAGCATACATTATACTTCGCACATTAACATATGGCAAATAAATCGTACGTCATGAGGAACAGCAGAGACCCGTGAGCGTGTGAATGCACTCTCGTACTATGTCAGACCATAAACATATTTGAGTTGTGAACATTGTCTTACATGTCTATAAAACGTAGCTATAAATTATCATATGGGTTCTCAATTCATATGTGATGTAGTGGGACCATTTTTGTAAACGTGTGCTATGTTATTTGTACATACACTGGACAACATACCTGCAGATTTCCTACTCGCTTTAGTAGCATACACTTAAAGGTAATCGTGTTGTTCGCATCATGTTCAAGTGCTTGCTTTTGACATTTATTTACTGGAAGAATTAATATTTTTGTAGAGAAATGTTTGTCAGTTAAATACAAGTGAGAAAATCATTTTGCGATATTTTTTTTTTTAGTATCAGAAAAAATGTAGTTACAAATATCTGCAGATTGAGTTTGCGTAGTATTCCACCAAAAATTCAAAGAATTTTTTTTTTGTTTTTGTTTTATTGTAGGGTTTTTCTGCAAATCAGCAACATGCATTCGCAACGGCGTTTGTGTGGACAAAAGCGGTTTAGTTTGTAATAATAACCCGTTTCAGGAATAGTTCAAACGTCACAGTACGTAGTTTTATATCATCTCTTTGTACACGGACCTACACATTGTTAGTGTTTATTTAATGGATAATGTCAACATTGCCTGGTATTCAACTGGTACTAAATGCGGGAAAAGCCGCAAGTCGGATAGTTAGCACTTGAAATCAAACACATGACAGTCACGCATGCTATTATTTAGTAAGTACACTGTTACAAAAAATATTCCGCGGATTTACGGAAAAGTACAGGCAATAAATTATACAGAAATCTTTGTAATATCACGGACACACTTTTTTCTTTCTGTACAACTGATTCTTTCATGAAATTACTGGTAATCTGTTTTCCTCAAAACATTAAAAATAAAATCCGAAATTTTTTTTCTCTTCTATCGTTTCCGAAAGAATGTGTTGTAACATTTAAAATGTCTTGCATTTGACCAAAATTTACCATAATACCTTTGGACCATCAAAGCATAAGCTTTAACCACTGTACCACATTGACCTGATGTACCACATTGACCTGATAGTAAATAAGTGAGTTCCATTTATTGTTAAGACATTAACCCAGCTTGTGAAATGCTAGTTTTACGGAACATCAAGACTGTTATGAGTACCATTTATGGATACATTACTTTAAAGGAACGTGCCCATTTTTCTGCGGGAATAAGTTCCATGGCCGGCCACTGCAGGATGCGTGTGCCACGTGAATAGTCTGGAAGGAAAACTACTAAAGCCAGTTGTTGTAAGACTTGTCATTTTACTAATATGTTTTACATATGTTTCATAGTGGTTGGGTGGCTGTAGTCAGAGGTGGGCACTTTATACTGAAACTAGTATGTGGTCAAGTTAGGGGTGAGGGTTACGGTTAAATGATATATAATAATATAATTGTGTGGCTTTACTCTATATTGTATAGTTACAAAATACTACATGGTTGTACTACATAATTTAGTTAGGAAGGGAGCGGCTGTTTAAATATTTACGTTGTTCTACTCTATGATGGGCGACCCTTTGGACACCTTAGACCTCACCGTTAGCATAATGCCGGAGGCTGATGATGAATGTGTCGGCTATCGACGGACTGCGGCACGTCGTGGGTCTCGACCCAGGACTACCCAGGCGAGGTGGTGACGGCTGGAAGGCTCGAAGGAGACAGACCTTGACTTTCCCGATACAATGCGTTATATTGACACACTTCAGTGCCGGTGGGGAGAATCGCCGAGGCCCTTGTCTTGTGCAACCACTGACCTGATTGCACTGCCGTCGTCGCTAGCCCGTCCTCCAGGCGAGGTTCTTGGTAATCACAACAGAGTGTAGGTCCTCACAAAGATGTGCACTGTCAACCCAACAGCAGTGTTGCCAGATGTACGAGAATTTTCGTATTTGTATGAGGATTTAGGGTGCTTTACTTGATGTACGATGTAAAATTGCTGTCATACGATAATTTCGAGACCAGAGAACTATTAATGGCCAGGCCTGTAAGGTGTTTGTGGCACGTAGGTGCACGAAAACAAGGTCAACAAAAAGTGTGGTACGAGAATTTTGATGTCTTGCACCGAGACAACTTCGTTTATGATCTGGCGACCCTGAAACAGTCCAGTCATAGAGTGAGAGTGGAGAGACGAGATATAGGTAAGATTAACTCTACTGATGGTTAGGAAGTACAGTATTGTATGCCTGGCAAGGTACAATTTCCTCTGTTGGTTGTGCTGGTATGGCTAAGGAGCCAACCTTTTGCTGGTGCTTGAAAATAACTGCAACATTCGGCCAGTTTCGGTATTGCGTACAATGTTCTCTCCATAAGCACTTGATGAACTTGACCATTTGCCGATAGTAGCACAACGATCGATGAAACTTTTTCTCTGCCAAACTCGTCCATGAGATATTCGTTCGAGCTGTAGTAGCATTGACCTTAACTCAGGGAAGTAGACATGCCTGGTAAGGTGAAAATGCCCTTAAAAATGTTCAGAGCTGACAAACTCTCACCACACCCACAGTGCGCAAAGTTAAAATGTTCAGAGCTGACAAACTCTCAACACACCCTCAGCGCACAAAGTTAAAATGTTCAGAGCTGACAAACTCTCACCACACCCTCAGTGCACAAAGTTAAAATGTTCAGAGCTGACAAACTCTCACCACACCCTCAGTGCACAAAGTTAA
>PNEQ01123256.1:0-50940 GCA_003012365.1 Medauroidea extradentata | reverse complement strand
CGCACAGACAAAGTTCACAAACCAAAGAGCATATTAGAATTCTGTATATATAAGAATAGAACATTAATTTCTCAAAAGAAGTCTGAAATTGGCTCTAATTGTCCTTACGGTACTACCAACCTCACAACACTTAGTTAATGCTATTTTAACTTATATTCATTGGTACCTTTGTGTTTTCGACTAGACGTTTTGCTAGTTTTTAATTGTGAATTGCGTGTTTATGTAAAAGTCCTTTTTGTCTGGCCGTTTGTATGACTGTGCGTCATTATGTGCGTATACCTAGTCAGAGAAATACTTGGTGTTTAATATAATAACCTGCAGACATATATTACGACTTTGTAAAGACTTTAAAACTAATTAATAAGCAAAACATTTTTTTATATCCTACGGCAGAATAATGTTTCCGCTTCGGCATTTAAAATCAATAAGTTATCAATATTACTGATAAGCATACTATCCTCAAACTGGGTGCAAATTAACGCTAAGTATTAAAACCGTTAACGTACATCTAGGAATTTATACAACAAGAATTTAAATTATTCTTGGGCTACATTCCAGCATGGTGGGCCTACATAAATAAAAACTTTTGATAATAAAGTTCATAAACATAAATTTTGTATTGTACCGCTCCTGCAGTTCTTGACATAAATGTATTAAAAATTATGTGTTGATGTAAAATCTGAAGTTGGGATGTATATTATATGAAACATAATATTACCCAACAACTTAAAAATAATGCTACCGTACATAGTACTAAATGTTTTCAGAGTCTGAAGAAACATAAAAAAATTGTCATCTGATATATGTCATAAATAAACATTCAAAGGACAACCGATTTTAAAAACTGAATACGGTGTTAATATAGTACATAAAATTTAAGTCACCGAATGCGGTACTTTACGTTAATCAGAAGATGAAGATCTCGTCAATGGTCCTTCTATATATCTTAAAAAATACATTTTGTTTCCAATTTCCCACTGTTTTACTCTTAACATTTCGTGAACAAAGTACGTACAACTCGTGTCATCACTTTACTTTGAACTAAAAGTGTACCGAGTTTGATGAAATTCTGAAAAATAGTTATTCAGGTATCTCGTGTGATCTAATAATGTTTCAACTGCCACAACTCGGATAGTACGAAAACGGCTAAACGTAACACATAAAAGTCAAATTAATGTATTAAGTACTGTATGAGAGCTGAGTTTAATGAAATTCTGAAAATTAGTTCTTTAGATACCTCGTGTAAACATAATTAATATTTTAAAATAGAAAATAACCGGGAATGAACAAAAAGACAGAAGCCAAGTCATATTATTAAGTACTTTATAGTGTGTTTCGAGTATGCAGCAGTTTTGAACAATCCTACTTTAGAGAATACAAAATATGGTATGTCCAAACAAACGCCATTTTTTAAATTCGAATACGGGATCAACAAAAAATGCAAGTCAACTTAATAAGTAATATTTGTGTACTAATTTTGAAGAAATTCTGAAAAATATTTCTTTAGAGAAGTAATATTATGCCCCAAATATATCGATATGTGGGCATCGTTTTAAAAATATAAACATTGTATGATCTCAATGCACGAAACATAAGTCAGATTACAGATTAATATATATAGCCTATATATATATATATATATATATATATATATACACACCCAGTATAAAACAATTAGGGATATATTATTGTAAGATTTCATATTATGCTACAAATAGAAAATGACCACCGTTTTTTAAATTTGACTACAAGATGAATGAAGTACACAAAAATCTAGGCAGCTAACAATACATTGTATGCAAACAATTTGTAGAAATTCGGAAAAATGTTTTCTGAGATGTCACATTAAGCTGAAAATAAAGAAGTGGTCGCCATTGTGAAAATATAAACAGAGGATCAAAAAAATACACCAAAGTCAAGTCAGATTTGTATGTAGTAACTTATATGTGCACAAGTTTTGATGAAATCCTGAAAAATATTTCCTCATATATGTAAAACTAAGCTAAAAATATCAAAATGGCCGCTATTTTGTAAATATTAACACCGAATGAACGAAATACACAAAAGTCAAGTCAGCTTTGTATGGAATATGTGTGTACCAAATTTTGTGAAATTCTGAAAAATATTTTTAAGATATATAATACTATGCTAAAAATATAAAAAAGCCGCCATAATGAAAACATGGAGAACGAAATACACAAATGTCAAGTCACCTTTGTGTGTAGTATATGTTTACCAATTTTGATGAAATTCATAAATACTGCTCCTTGGATATCTAGCTTGATCGAAAAATTTAAAATTGCGGCCTTTTTTGAAAATATGAACACGACAAAATTCAATTTAGGTTACTAAGTACTATAAGTGTACAAAGTTTAATGAAATTAGGTTAACTGGTTCAAAAGATTTTAGGAGGTACACACACACACACACACACATACGAACAGGAAGATGATCTCATAAGCCTACTTTTTCCTTCGGAAAGTAATCTGATAAACAAATATTCAATCTGCTTAGGTTGGCAACAAATTGTTACGAGGAGTGTTCACTAACGTGTCGATGGTGAATAGTTATGAAGCGAGATGCACCAGTATAACTGCCTTCTTTCTAATATAGTTATAGTTATCACATGCTACTTTTGAAATTACTAAATAAAATTATTTGTCAATGCATGCGTTGGTACCTACTCATAATTTTTAGCTGGTGAGATCATCGCTATCGTGAACTTTTTATATTTTTGTGCAATGACTTTTTCGGGTGAATTTTTTGAGCCTTTTTGGAAAATAGAATACGCTTTGACAGAATTTTAGACATCATAAATATTTGTTTGCCGTTACTGTTATTGCAGAACTGTGTAACATGAAAGTGCCTGAACTTCACCAACCTTCGGTAAAAATGCGTTTTTCATTTTCGGGTTAAAGAGTTCCTATCTCTAGCGGTGCCGTGAGTAATACCGTTCCCTTGCAAAGCGGATAGCTAGGCTGTTAATCAGCCGAATTGCAACGTTTCGTTCCGACGAAGAATTCGACAGGTTGTTCGATGAAGCTTCTGTTGCAGCAGACTAAATTTCCCTTGACCATCCCACTGAACCCAAGAGCATAAAACTGCCTCGACACGAGGAACAAATTAACAACACTGCAATTCCAGAAAAACTGTTATTTAAGATGCCTATATAGTAAGGATCAATATGAAATATTAGAGTTCTTCTCAGATAAATTCATAGACAAATTTTATAGAAAGGACTCAACATGCTTGAAGTGTTAGAGGATATTTCGTTCTCTCCATTCAAGGGAAATATGCTTGTTAAAGAGAAAAATCGAAAAAGACTTCGATTGTATGCAGAGTACTTTAAAATCCATTCAGCCTAAATTGCTGAAAATATGCCTATAGCTGGCGATTCACTTCCTTGTGCTTCGGTAGTTAAACAGCTTACAGATGTCTGTGATACCACAATTTGTCTTCTCAAACCAGTCTTGTTTGTGATTTGTATTGATAATGGCCGTGACAGCCTCGGCTGCATCATAAGATGATTATATAGTATGTTCCTTTGTTCGAAGACTTATCAGCCAGCCACCTTGAAGCAGATGCGCTTTACACGGGTCATACTGCTCCATGTCTAAAAAGAGAAATCTTATGCGCTAAATCTTAATGACGTACTGAGGCTACGTTTTTCCTCCTATTTTTGTAAAGTAGAAGATGGAAAACGTTCAGTATATTTATTATTACTTGAAGTAGAATAATGTCGTAGAATATTTTGTCTTAGAACAAGTTAATACTTAATTTGAAATTTTAAAAAATACCCGACTCACGGATACTAAATTTAAAATCGATCAGACCAGTAGAATGACTCACATTCACTCAAGAAAAAGAGAGCTGATTATCTTTAAACGGCAGAACAGATTTCCTTGAATCGTAGCTAACAACCATCTCGATCACGTCAGCTTTCAAACAAAAGAAACGCATAAAAATTGGCCCATTCGTTTAGGAGCTACGATGCCACAGACAGACATACAGATACACAGACAGATACATCAAACTTACAACACCCCCTTTTTGCGTCGGGGGTTAAAAAGTAGTGTCGATGTTCTTGTGTTTTTTTTTTTATTTTAATAAAAAAACTTCAAATTAAGTACACTGCATGTTAGTTACAATTAGAGAAGTTCACCTGTTATAACTTTTACAGCTGTAAATATTATTCAATTCTCATAGTCAATTTTGTATTTAAAATATTATTTTATAAAAACCACTTGTTACTTTTGTTATTATATTCACGTGTTTGTTACTCAGATAATTAGGTATTAAGTAAGTTGAAGTTGTGGTTTTAGTGACAATATGGTAAAATGTTTTTCAGTCTTTGCTGTGACCATGAATGTGGGTCATTATTGTTATATGTAGTTGGAGATAAAAAAAAATAAAAGCACTACTGTGCACTATCAAACAATAAAGAACAAATAACTTAACGACATGAAATAGTATGAGTGACGTTGCAAAGAAAATAAATTGGTAAATGTATTTATCGTTCATATAAACTATCCTAGGGTTAGTAGGGTTTGCCTCTTCCCCCTTCCTTGTTTTCAAAAGTTCGCTGCCAGTTGACGTAATGTAGGTATGTATAATGAATCAGGTTATGCTTTACGCTATGTATCGCTGTATTTGCAAAGTAAGAAAGAAAAGTAAATGGTATATTGATGCTACAAATTGTGCAAGACATTTTATGGTGCTTCCGTAATCTTTACGATCTACTCAGAGATGATAAAGACAAGTTCTTATATTACTTTAGACTAACTACTGTATAATTTTAAGAACTGTTTGTATTATTCCAAGGAATTATGAAAATAAAACAATGTCACTTTCATGTAAGAACGTAATTATCCTTTATGGAACTGATGTAAGGTATAGACATATTTCCTGATAAAGGACATTATTAAAAAATTTTGTAGTGTTGTTTATGTGCGTCTCTAAAAGACGGACAGTATGGCGTGGTATTAATAAAAAAAGTTTTAATGTGACACAAAATATAATTTTTTTCTATTGTGTAAATACCTACCACTAAACTTAAGTTTATTTTAAATAATTCAATGAATCCATTCACTTTATGAAGTCCTCTTCATTTGCGTCTTTTATTACGCCTTGATCAAAACCGATAATATTTTGGAAAATTATTTGCCTTGTCGATCACTTAACATATAGTCATCTTCTGTTGTACCTCGTTATTGTATGCTGGTTGGTGCATGGGCAGCACATCAGTTAGTTTGTTTCCCGCACTCCCGATTTATTTATGAATCAGTAGGCTTCGCTGTCAAATCGCATGCAAAACATATCGTCAAGGCAGGTCGCTAAAGAAAATAGTACACGCGAGTGTAGCTCCTAGAGCGTAAAGACGACCAGGTAATTAGTGAATGAGCAAAGATCGGACTTAGTGTCAGCGCGAAATAGCCACAGACTGGTGTAGAGTGAGTGAGAGATATTTGTCAGCGCTTAACATCGAGGTCTTCAGCGCTGGTGATGGGTGACATGAGGTGAGTATGGAGCGGTGTCGAAATGAAAGGGTGGGGGAAACGGTTGATCCCCGAGAAAATCCACCGATAAACGGCACCGTACGGCACGGCCAGATGCGAAAATCCGGGGACCGACCGACCGCCGAGAATCGAACCCGGATCGCCTTGCTGGGAGGCGAGAGGTCTGACCCCTCTATCAGCGCCCCTAGCTGGTGTAGAGTTATGAAGCTGGTTCGACAACATTGCGATGCGATAGGCTGTAGCTAATCACAGAACTTACGGCAGACAGCTCCTTTATCCTGATCGACTAAATCTCACTGCGACGCAACGCATAGTGAAACCTGCTTGGTTGGCATTTGGCCGTCTGCTGAGCTATGTGGAGAGCTGTAACCAGGTAGAAGTGGTCTTTGAAAGATTCCTGCAATGGGTTTGTGTTATAAACAGAACTGATTTTATTTGGTCATTCGTAATTTCGGGCGAATGCGGCCGTATTGCACAAAAAACGCATAATAATACAAAAAAGCAAAGGAAGAAAAGCCAGTTAGCTGTAGCCAACCGACATAAAACATACATATAATTCCTGAATTAATGTAGCCATACCATAGAAGACGTCACAAAGAAACCAGATTCAAAATGACACAAAATTAATTCCCAATTGTAATACACTCGACTGGGGTAAGACGACGCAAAAAACTAAAGACAGATGAAAAAATAAAAATCAACCAAAAATGGGGTGTGTGATAAAGGCTCTAATTGGATGAGCGATGGCGACAACAACACAAATAACTAGAAGCATTAGTGGATGTTAACACAGACCAGACACTACACAGACAAAAACAGGCGAAAAATATAGTAGGCTAATCAAGACACAACGGCGCATGTCCAAAAAAACTGATCTGTTTATAACAAGGCAGAAGTTAATTGGAAAATTGGACATAAAATGTACTGATATATGCAAAGTTTAAAGTAAAGTCCAGCGCATGCTTCTCTATTTTGTTTTACGATTCCAATTGGTATATTTTATGTGACAGCATCTGAAAGAGCCGTTTTGGGTAATATTGAGGTACCCAGAAACCATGCTTTTAAGCATGATATCTAAAAAAACAAAAATAGAGAAAAATAGTTTGAAATGTGCTTTCTTTTCGTAGGTTATAGATATAGAACGCTTGTTTAGTACAATCTCTTAGAAAAATTCTCCAAGTACGCTGCACTAATGCTCATGCTCCAGCTGTAGGCTATATAGATCTTGTAGGTTTCTCTCGATGAACATCTTCTTTTATTGTTTTCGCCCAATGGGTTAACATTCTCGTGTGGCATGTAATGGACACAGAATACACTGGCAGAGAGGCTTGCGAAATACTAATGTGTTCCTGAGTCTGAGCACATATCAAAATTGATTGGGGGTTCGACGAAGCATGCACTCCCATCCGATCGGCAAGAATTCTTTCATGCGTCGGCAATACAGTAATGAACAGCCTTCCTCCGCTGTCACCAGGGTCGAGGACGTAGCTTCGTGCGATGTCGACCAGCGACGTGGAAACTACACGGCCGGGTGGCGGCCCCAGACCCATTAATCTCTTCTCCACCGCACGCGTGTCGATGGTAATTAATTGTCGCAGACGCACCCTTTCAGCAGGCCTCAGGAACAACACTGTGCATGGACGAGCCAATAGGCTGCGGCGATGTATGTGCACGGGTCTATGTTACAAGCGATCCCACGTGTTCTGATTTCCAATACGCAGGCACTATGATATTTTATAACTTTCACCTCAACGTGTATAATACTATAAGTAGAGTCTCGGAATTCTCACGAATTGAATGGTTCTCACGAACAACATTGTAAGCAACAAAATGCAACACTTACAGTCGATCAAATACATTGCTTCTAATGCCGATCTTATACTGCTTATCATTTAATTTACATATATACAGTGATCTCAACAGTCACTGCAAACAGTTAAGAAGTTTATCACACATTCAGAGTGACAGATACAATGGTTGACGACCTTTTACTCAAGTTTACCAAAAAAGGTTGGTTGCAGCGTTGTTCAATTCATTTGAGAATACTCTAGACTTCGAAATCTTGTACATATATTTTAACTTTCTGATTGAATCACAGTTACAAAAACTCTGGCTTGAAGACTCAGAAGCAACATATAATTTGCGTTAAAACACTGAACTGACTCCCACGCTATATCTTGCCAGATGTATACCTGACAACTAGGGACCGCTATTTTTCGCAAAAAAAAATTTTGCCCCTTTTTGTTTTGGTGCCTTAGGTGCAAAATTGCAGTTCAACTTCTTGGTCAGTGATTGGATATTTTAAATCTCATGAACCTAGAGATTCTACCGTAATATCACAGAAGTGTGGTGTTGCAGGAACGTTATTGTAATTGGTTAAGTCGAATGAGATATCGCTCTTCACATAGACAAGCTGCCAATAAGCATGAAGCAGAATTGCAGATATGCACGGAAGGCACTGAAACAAACTGAGGTAAAATTCTTGTCGCGAAAAACAGGGGTCCTACTAACCACTTATTGGAGCAGCAACAAATTAACAAGTAGATGAAGACAAAGGACTGTGGAGCCTGGCAGGATGGTCGTTGAACCCGCGAAATTCCCGAGTCAAACTATAAGTCGGGGTGGGAAAATTTCGCGATTTCAATGACCTGCATATTAGAATCAAATATCCTATATACCATTAGTCAACTAGCTTCTGCACAATCGAACAACATGCAATGAACGAATAGACTGGGCTTTAGTCGGCATAGGACAATGGATTCTAACTTATCCCGAACTATAAGTAGAGAGACATTGGAAAGTCACGAAAATACTTGCAGTCAAATAGTCTTCAATGAACTGTAGTATATTGGTTCTACTATTAATGTAAGATGCAATTTTTGGCACTTTTTAACAGGTTTGGGACAAATCATACAAGTTCTATGTTACAGCTTTTGAAGAGAGAAACAGTGTTTAAAATAAACGAAAGCTAGGGACCTGCAGACTTGAATCCATTATACTGTGCATACTCGAACCCCGTATATTCGTTCATTGTATGCTGTTCCACTGATTAGCAGTTAATGAACAAATAGTCGGGGCTTGAGTATGCATAGGTAGAGATGATGGTATATCGCGAAAATATTTACTGCCAACATACCCTTGAAATATCTGTGGTTAATTGCAACGCATATTAATGGGTGATAAATGTCTGCCACAACGTAGCTATCTGCAGACCAATAACAGGCATCAAATATTGTAATGTCGGGATTCTTATTGGCTGAGATAAATAGGACAACAGCTTCACGTACAAGCGAAAGCCAGTAATCTTCTGTTAAGCTGAACGTGCTTTGAATCCCAGCAAAGAGTCAAGTTTTCCCGCGATAAACCATCATCTCTAGGCATAGGATAGTTGATTCTAACATGTAGGTCATTGAATTAGCGAAATTTTCCTGTCCCTAACAATTGCTTGAAACATAAAAAATTCGCTGGTTATCTCACTTGCAGTCTAGCCTCCAAGAATATCTGTGAGCTCAAGTAGGCAACATCTTTTCGATGTCTTCTCAATACACAGTGATATTACATGGTTGGGTCTGCGTTCAATTGCTTCTTCGTAATTGGTAGGTGTCAACTGAGTCAAGAGTTAATTAAGAACGTGACACTAACTCACAGTTGCTTGAATTCTAACCTGTACCCAAAACAAAACGCGAATTTTTCAGGTCCCTAACGATGACCAGTTAAAATGAGAATCCAGTACGTGCTCCTGTCTTCGGGTAGGGTCATTTGCGTATGAGTAGAGACAGGAAATTTCGCGAAAAGATTTTTGCCTCACTTTGTTTCAGTGCCTTACTTGCGCACCTGTATCTCTGCTTTGTAGTCAGTGATTGGATGCCGTAACATACAATGTGTGAAGGTTAAACCCGCAAATCACAGACGTGATGTGTGGCAGTTATCCGTGTACTGCTTGGCAAAGTCAAATGAGTAACGACTCTGCACAAAAACACCCGGTCAATAGCTACGAAGTTGAGCTGCAGGTGTGCACGTAAGACACTGAAACAAAGTGGGGCAAAAATTTTTACAGCAAAAATTCCCGTCCCTGCGTACGAGAGAAGACCAGGGTGAAGGTTGGGCCGACTGCACGACTAGCGAGATATGCCTGTCGAGTTTGGCATAAGGAAAATTTTTGTCGCTAGTTTCGCTCCTATCGCTAAGGGACCAGAATATACGAAACCGTAGCAGAAGTAAATTTAAATATGTTTGGGAATAACTTAATTTTAAATGAAAAGAAAATAATTTCGCGTTTTAAATTAGTAACTTAATGTAACTTAAAATTCAGGAATGCCCTGTGATTGTTTAGTTTACACCTCTTATGATACCAGCGCCCAAGCGGCAGAAATTCTCCCTGTGTCAAACATTGATCTCTCTAGTCTGAAGTAAGGGGGGCGCGGTGGCCGAGAGGTCAGACCGCTCGCCTCCCACCAAGGCGACCCGGGTTCGATTCCCGACGGGGTCGGTCCCCGGTTTTTGCATGTGGAAACCGTGCCGGACGATGCCGCTGGTTGGCGGGTTTTTCATCGGGGATCTCCCGTTTCCCCATCCCTTTCATTCCGGCACTGCTCCATATTCACATTATGTCATGTCACCTCCCACCAGCGTTAAAGACCTCGATGTATAACGCTGACCAAAATATCTCACACACTCTAGCCCCTGTAGTATAGAATTAACCTCATCTGAACCCACCGGGAAACGAACCCGGATCACCTAGGTGGGAGGCGAGATGTATTGACTCCTCGACCACCGCAAGCAACAGCTAATATCTATACAAAACCTTCAGTGTTATACGTAGTACATTGGAACCTAGTAAACAATCACCTTCCAGTGTGTTTGACTACTGAGTGTATATTGCGGGGAAGGATTGGCTGTTCGCTAGGCTATAAAATAACTTGTGGCGGATTTCTTTCGTTTGTATTTTGCCGCCTCACTGGGCCAATGATAACTCCGGTGCGTAGCTACTGAAACACTTGTGGTTCGTCTTTACTATCTACATAACCATCATCCTATCATAGGGTACAGGCTGCTGCACTGTAATGCAAAATACTATGGGATAAAGGATTCCTGCAATTTTTCCCTATCTGGAAGTTACAAGAATAATATAATACCTTATAAGCTGTTCACAATAATGAGGACATTTTAAGACTCCCTAGAGAAAATTTAAATCATATTAAGCAGTTGATATCCTTCCGCCATTTGTCACTGCGAACATTCCCACGTGACTTATAAACATTGGTACACAGATCATCGCGCTCAACAATCGTAAAGCCTGAGGTATCAGTGTTATATATTTAATGGCGGTCTATACTTTTTTAGTGAGTCATGAGAAAGGCTTACTTTATTGTGAACAGCCTACAAAAAATGTTATTGCAAAATTAATTGTTATTCAGGCTATATATGGATGTCAGAAGCAAATATGATAAATAATTTATTGGGATAGATAGTCACAAATAGAGCATTCACTGTAGCATCAAGAAACCAATATTCTAACATTCATAGATAACTCGCTGTGGTGTGCACAGGGAATGAATGTGACATTGTGTACATGTGGTATTGACAAGCCTACATAAAGGTCTGCATGATGACTGACAGCACCACTGAGCACCGCACGGCAGCTTACACGGATAGCAATAATGTGGCTCTGTTTACCAAATTGTACAGTTTCACGGAGTTACCAGATATGGTTATGGTAAATGGAAAGATCTTCCTAAATGTAAGTACAGTAGTCAGGTGGTACCAGACATGGCAAATCACCAGACGAAAACTGACAAATTGATTGTCTGACAGATAAATTAATTATTATTTTCTACTCTCCTTCTGCACATTACCACTGCCAGTAGCAGATTACGTTTGAGTGTTGAACATTGGTTTCACGTTGTTTTATGCTTAATTTGTGCATGTCTAACCATCTGTGGTGAGAGAATGAGTGAGATATTTTGGTCAGCGTTCAACATAGAGGTCTTTAGCGCTAGTGGAGGTTGAGTATGGAGCAGCACCGGAATGAAAGAGCGGGAAACGAAAGATCCCCAAAATAACTCGCCGACCAGCGACATCGTCTGGAACGATGCGAAAATTCGGGGACTGACCCCGCCGGGAATCGAACCCGGATCGCCTTGATTGAAGGGAGCGGGGTGAATAGTCTGACTATTCGGCCACCTCCTCCAGCCCTGCCTGGTACGGTGTTTTTATTTTCGTGAACATTCTGTACATAGGAGTCGCAACCATTGTAAAGCTTTCTGAACAGTAATCCTCTGCATAAACACGAGCTTAGTGTTCAATACATGTCATATATGAGTGACACGAACTGGCCGTTTCTTGATTTGTCTTTCTTTCCTGCACTAATGTGGTCTACAGCAAATTAACTGTACTTTAAGGCATAATATAATGAACATATGTATACTGCGGTCTCCCTTAATATGGTTCCTTTTGACTGAAAGTTTTCAAATATTTATTATAATGAAATAAACGAGCAAATGCATGCTTGAGGTAGAGTTAACTCTCGTAGTTATTTTAAAACCATTTTTAAAAAACGAATATTGTCAACTTATTTCCTTAAAAATGATTTACAAGTTTAGAAGATATTAGAACTATTGTCGCCTTTGATCTCTTGGCTTCAGGAGATGAGTCAAATCGTGTACCAACGTTCCGCCTTGCATTGCAGCAGAAATGTCAAGAAATGCAATTCATCAAGTGTCAGGTGTACTTACAGTCTTCCAGAGGTGACTTAGTTTGAAGTAATTTTAAGAGACGTCTCTAAATTGGCTGTTACGAAGGCTAATAAGCTCTTCCTACGGACTGTTCCAATTGGCAGTAACTTAGAGGAGACTTCCTCAAATTGGATTTTGTTAATCAGATAAGGCTTCGTCCCGGTTAAAATTAATTTGATCGATACAGCTGGTGTGGCTATGATAGTAAATAAGAGGTTTACATGTGTTTCAGCCCAACTTCTCTGTTCGTATTTTCTATCCGTGACTATTATCTAATTTCTCAGTTATTGCTTCTGTTGGTAATGGTTTCAAACTTTTTAACTTCGCATTGTGTTTGGTGATATGAGAATGTTCTTCTATTTCTAGTCTGGAGATTTCATTTTTTTTAAGTATCTTTCTTGACTAGGGGTTGTGGTTCTTTTGCCTATCTGACGTACTGTATGTAGACTACTGTAAGCGAGCGAAGCGCGAAATTTGTAGACCTAACAAGATGTTCGGCTAGTGTTTCTTCTTTAACTACAGACGTAATTGTGAATAATTTTCCTGAAGGTTTCTGTATTGCAAGTGTTTTCTGTTTCTTCAAGATCCGTGATAATCTTGAACATAAGGTAGTTCAGTTACATTGTCAAATTTGCCGAATATTTTTGTTGATGAGCGCTTGTTAATGTCATTTTGTAAATATTTGTTTCGTATATTTTAGCAGTTAGTGTTTATGTTTGTAATATTTGGAATGGTTAGATTCTTTACAATTTTTTTTTGCGCTGTAATGGTGATTGCTGCTTTATTTTATATTGTTGTGTGTTACGTGGTAGCGCTTAGGATGTACCTGTCAGTGTGGGTGAGCTTGCGGTGTATACTGTGTCCCAGCTGGGCGTCTGGACTTCGAGAAATCCTCATATTCAAAAAGTTTAATGTTATATATTGTTCTCCGTTTACACGGTTATTTTGTTGTTTGAATGTTCCTTGTGAAGGTATTATATAAAATGATTAAAAATTTCCGTATCGCGGCTATGTATGACGAATGTATGGTCCACATATTTGAAACAATGGTTGGGTGTTGACTGGATTGAATGAATTTTTGTAGATGTTGTGCATGAATTAATATTTGAAGCACGAAACTGTACTATGAATAGAAAACACATCGAACCTCTGTTATTTCAGGTAATTGAAGAGCTTATTTAGAATCCCAGCTCCTTTTTTTTCATATATTCCAGTAAATAAATGCTAAAAGGAGACTGTAGGGTGAACTAAATATGACAGTTGTGGAACATATGCATTTGTGAGTATGTATTGTTTAAAATAGCAAAAGTTCCCAAGAATCAGAGATGATCTCTAGCCACCATCTTGAAAAATACACCCAAAACCATGAAAAAAAGTAGCTTCAAGTACGTAACAGAACGAAATCTCCTGACTCTTCCTACTTCCATGAATTTTTTTTATGCGTATGGTCATGGCCGTTACGAGCAGCCACAAGTTACGGCTAGATTACTGGGGAAGTGCATCATTACAAACTGATTTAAGCTTTAATGCTTTTGCGGGATCTGCCGCAGAAAACTGACGTTTGACTTCAAAACCATGCGTTGTTTTTCTGTACAGAAGTGATTGAAGAACAGCTCCAAGAAAGGGATTAAAAAAACTCAAGGAGAGATGCATTTTGGAAGTTGATCGTTGAAAGTTAAATCCATGTTTGCAGCAACCAAAAGAAAGGACAAGTGGACAGAACAAGTGAAAATTTGCCTGGCCACTAAGTGAAAAGGTAGTTGTTGAAGAAGACTTTCACAAAGACGGTTTCACTAATGTCTTTTTTTTTCTGCGCGCTACTCCAGAAGGAAGATAAACTTGGGCGTCCCGAGCTTTACGTGAAGGCAGTCTTTCAATGATTTTTGCGAAAGGTTTAAGTTGACTGGCTTTAAGTCCTGTAACCGAATAGGTCTCAAGATCTGGGGTAGATATTTATTCGTTATTAGAAAATAACGATGGCAGCCAACATGCGCTATCATATTTGCTCTCCGCTGTGACAGCGTGTGTCTCTGATGACCACACAATGAAAGCCAAACTCATACAAAAATAATTCGCAGACTGTGTCATTGTAGCAATTACTCGACTTGTTCTGTTAACATCCATGACGATATAGCATTATTTGATCCTTTCCTGATTTTCCAGAGGATTTCCATCAGTAAGAAAACCGATGACGACAAAGACATGCTTTCAGAAAAAATCAAAATTTAGAGCGAATAAAACACCACAAATGTCGAGAAAATAATATGGACAATAGATATAACTAAAAACGAAACTTATTGAAACAGTACGTGCAGTGTTCAAAGTATCGAATAATGAAGCACGAAATAAATAACATTGAAAGTGCAAATAAATATTAAATACAAATCTGCTACTGTAGTCACATTTAGTAGAGTATTTCATAATTGTTTAATGTATTGTTGGTCTTATTTCGATTTCCTGTCACCTTTAAACTCTGTACTGCTCCTACGAGTGCACTTAAATCATGGCGATGAAACATACGTAGCGCGACCGGCAAAACTTCACTAGGTTACTGTAATTTTGACAAAAATACCTCATGCAATATTATTGGAATTATAATTTAAGTTTTGGTCACTAGCATTATTACAGACTTATGTTTTTTTCTTGAATCTTTGATTGTGAGATGTGTTTTCCGGTATGTTCACATCACATTTATTACCAGTCTACCGTATAGTAACAATTCAACATTAACATTTTGCTATTAACTTAAGTTATGGTAATTTTTTTCCCTGTGTGAACAGACATTAAGGGTGTTCAAGTGGGGAAAAAACATAATTTTATATTTGTATGAAATAGTGTTAGTTTTGTACACATTACTTGAGAGTACATATACCTCTGACGGAAAAAAATTAGCTCATCTAGTTTTCCCGTAATGGCACTTCAAAGTCAAAATTTGCGTATTTTTACTTCATACAAAACTTGAAAACCAGTTAACATAAATAAATGAAAAAAATCATATCAAGACTACGCGTTACTGTCTATAGCCTGTAGCATTTAAAACCCGTTACAAAAAATGTTTATGTTAAATAAAATTTTTCAAAATTTAAATTTCTTTTGGTACTTTTAGAAATTTATTTTAAACACAGAAATATTTTATAATGTGTTTGTATATGCTTCAAGCCGTAGACGGTGACGTGTAGTTTTGATGAGATTTTTTCCATTTCGTTATATCTACTGGTTTTCAAGTTTTGTATGAAGTAAAAATATGCAAATTTTGACTTTGAAGTGACATTACGGGAAAACTAGATGAGCTAATTTTTTTCCGTTAGATGTTAATGTTCTCTGAAGTAATGTCTACAAAACTAACACTATTTTATACAAATATAAAATTATGAATTTTTCCCCACTTGAACGCCCTTAACGGGCTGTGTCATCGCATTTGTTGACGTTTTTTTCATTCACAGAATCGTTACATTTTACAATAAGTTGCGAATTAGATCTAAATTGGTACTAGGAATTATTAAATCTTTATTACATGGTGAAAGATAACTATTATCTTGAATTTTAAGTTAACGTTATTATTCTTTTTAGCGGTTTATGAATTCGAATACAATGTGTGTAGTGAAAAATTACAGCCAGTTCCCTATTGGAATATTTTAAAATAAATCTTGCCAATTTATGAATCAGGATGGAATAAAAATATTTGACATGATTTGTGACACAGGTCCTTAATGCACTGAACGGCACTCAGGCGAAATATTTGACTTTTCCCTCTAGCTCAGTAGTCAGTGATATAAGTTTCTGTGTTGATAAATACTTTTAATGCTATTATCTCCACAATGTTTTACTGCCTTCATTGTCGCAGCTACTGTTTGTAAAATGGTGAGCCATTTCTTCATTGTGATATATCACATGTTTTTGCTGATGTTCTTGCGGCCGGCCTCTGTAGTCAGTCGGTTAGGTGCCAGACTACGGTACGAGAGGTCCTGAGTTCAAATCCCACACGCGTATTGTCTTCACCTCACTTTACCTTCATCGGCTCTTAAGAGTCAGTGGACCGGACGTGTGAGACGTACTGTAGCGTGGTACGGAAAGTATTTTTCTTGTATAACTATTAAAATGTTTCAAATGCGTTTATCTACGAAATGAAGACACACTTCAAACTGTGTCCCTAAAGTTTTATAAAATGCCGTCCGTTTATTAAAAACATGATAATCAAGCTCCTCAATAGTGCTCAAAATGGCTTTTCCACGTTGCCGTAGCTGAGAAAATATCAACCGTAATCATAAAACTAAGCAATGTAAACCTGCATTGGACATTACCTAAAAATTTCCACAAATACAACAACAGGGACATCGCTTGAAATCCCGTTGATAAACACATTCTACGAAAACACTGCACGCTAGTTTAGTCCGTGCCTAGAGGCGATGACGTGTTTGATGGACGTGTTATGTTCGACTTATTGCCATCCCCGTTCCCATGCCGTGCTCCAAACGTAAAGAGAAAGCTACCGTCCACTAACTATTAAGACCTTATTGTTAAGAGTGCGTGGTGGTAAATAAATAAACGCTGAAAACATCACTTGATTCCTATGCTTTTTTCGAAGTCTATACGGTTAAAATACTCAATAACAATTATAGATAATAGTATTTGCCAACTTTATGAGTAATTATTTTTCCGGAATTACTAATTCGTAGAGCCACGATTTTATGGCGAAAATATTTTTGCAACATTTGGTTTCGATGCGTCATGTGCACACCTGCAGCTCTGCTACTTCGTCTGGGGTTGGATGATTTTACTCTCACTGGCCTTGGCAAATTATAGA
Source organism: Medauroidea extradentata (assembly GCA_003012365.1). Lineage (NCBI taxonomy): Eukaryota > Metazoa > Arthropoda > Insecta > Phasmatodea > Phasmatidae > Medauroidea > Medauroidea extradentata. Next base: position 33,886 of record PNEQ01123256.1, on the reverse strand, counting down.
CGTACAGACTCACAATAATCTAATTCTGATTGGTGCAGTCAAATGAGAAACGTGTCTGAACATAAACACGCTGCCAATAACCTTGAAACATAACTGCCGATGTGTATGTGAGTCACTGAAACAAAGTGGGGCAAAAATCTTTTCGCGACAAAATCGTGGCCCTACTAATTCGTTACAGGTGATCTCTTGCGCCGCAGTTAATTTCATGAGGTTCTGGCGTCAGAAATTGTGCCTCATGAGTTCGTAACACTGGAAACAATTTTATTTTAAACGTTGGCTAAAATTATTGTCTAGGATTGCTATTGTTTAATTTTCGCAAATTAGCTTCAAGAAGCTTACAGTTATAGAATGATGCTTTTAGCGTTGAATTATGTACCACGCCCTCTTAAGGCCTCGCTCTTTAGTTTTTCAGTGGTTTCGAAAATATTTTTTAAACGAAAATGAATACATACAACAAATATTCATTCTAACAGTTTTAACACTTATACATAGGCTATATATAGCATCGTTTGTATCTTAATTTTGTTGTTGCAATATACCAAACGGATAGATTTTTTGCCCCTGAACTATTACATATTTTGTTGTCAAAAGAAGTCAACATTAAGCAAAAAAATTTCATAGCAAACAATACAATATTTTAAAAAACGCTGTGGCAAAATTGTGTATCATATGACTGTACACAGTCTCAAATTTTTTCAAAGTATTTGGTTAAAAAATATTTGAGTTGTTTGCAATTGTTTGAAATAAACGAAAGATCATGGCTTTAAAGGGTCGTAAAACCACTCATATCACCTCACTTGTTATTACGCTTCTGTAGCTGTCGTATTTTATTCACTCCTGAAATGAGTACCGCGATTAAGCACAGGGAACCACGCGCTGCTGCATGGATTTCCCTTACACCATTGAAGCCATGTTTCTGAATTATAAGTGCGAACAGAGATGAATAAGGGGTGGGATGAATTGATGGCAGATGGAGTAGTAAAGGAATGCAGGGAAAGAGGAAACGTGAGTTCCACGAGAAAACCCGCTGGCCAATGGCAAAGTCCCTCACGTTTTCTACATGTGAAAAACACGGAACCGACCACGCCAGTAATCTATCTCGAATCGCCTTGGCGGAAGGCGAGTGGCCGCGGCCTCAAGTTTATTTGCACTTCACGTACTTCTAAAATACATAACATTTTGCCATTTAGTTTTTACTGTAAACAGAAACGTATATGGGGAAATACAATTCCTATTGAATGATTCAAATAAACTGCGGCAGTTGCAGTTTTTTAGCGTAATATCATAAAGGATTATTTTCAACTTATTTTCAAAATATTCATATCGAAAATTAAAAGCGTCAATTTACTTAAGATATTAAGAGACGCGGTATGAAACTGTAGAAAATAATTCACTCTTTTTGAAAAGCATTCGTCAGTTAAGCTGATCGTGTGAACAAATACAAATATTTGAGGAAATAATTAACTGCAGACTAAGCTTCATACTTGAATGTTCGGACATCAATCACGTCGTGCTGGGCGCCACGTTGAATTCATCCGCGCTGTGCCTTTTAACTTTGATTTGACTGACGTGAAACGGAATTTTTGTATGTGGGATTTTCCAATTAGAGCAAGAGCGCTGCGCATTGGTCGCCTGGCGGTCATCACGCCAGTAATTGCCCAATCATAGAGAAATAAACAATCGCGACCACAGCTCTCTTTTTTATTGCGAACCACGGGAAGGCAAAAATGAAAGTGGTGTTACACGCGATCCTGATTGCTCGCCAGCCAAACACGTACACAGACGCTGCTCACAAAAAAAAAATATTCGGTTGATCCGCGACTGTGACAAAAATGACTAAACATCGTGCGATGCAATATACTTCAGCCACGCCGGGCCCCGAATACAATCAATGAAATTGACAGTCCAGGGTTTGAAATGAGGGACGGAACGCAAATGTTCTAAAAATAAAAGGCTTCAATTTTGCGATCGCATTTATATATTTACATTATCGGATACGTTCACTAGTGCAAAAATATACATATAAATTAGAAGTAATGCTCTAATTACGTAACAAACGAGCAGTAGTAAAATTGTTCTTTAACGCTTCAAGGTGTTAATTTTTTTGGCGTTAAATATATGTGGCGAATGAAAATAAATCCACTGTGTTACTATAAATAAGATGGTATTAAATTATTTGTCACCAAATCAATTTTATTTAAAAATTTAGGTAATGGTTACTATCCTTGTAATGTACACTTTAAAAAAGAAGCTCTTGGTCGCTACAAAATATCTTGTCATTATAGACCACACCAATTTTTTTTTGTGGTGACTACAAACATTTTTGGCTTAAAGTTTTGCTGTTTCTTTAAAGAAATTTTGTAACTACTGCAAAATATTTTGGTGAGTTCCAAATTTATAAAAACTAATTGTGGCTACCACAAAATGATTTTTTTCTGCGTAACGTTTAAATGAATTTTTCTTACAGCTGGGAAAATACTGAGAAAATTGTTGTGAACTATTAAGCTCATGGAAAGTTATTTCAAAGATCAGTTTAAAATGAACACTAAGAATGAGTAGAGTTTATATCAGTGACGTAGCGTTATTGTGTTCCAAGGCGTCTGGTATTAGCACAGTGTATAGGGACTGGATAATTTCGCGAATTCAATTATCCGTAGGCTAGAATCCATTGTACAATGCATGCTCAAGCTTCGTCTATTCGTTCGTTGTCTGATTTTCCACTGAGTAGCAGCAGGTGGACAAATGGCCGGGGCTTGAGTAGGCATAGTACAACGGATTATAGCCTACAGGTAATTGAATTCGCGAAATTATCTAGTCCCTATCTATACACTTTGAGTATGTTGCAGTTGTGTCGCACAGACCGCTGTACATTAATAATTCAGAGATGATGGTATATCGCGATAATGTTTAGTGCCAACATACCCCTGACACTGCAGTTTCTGGCAACATGTATCATTGGGTGATGTACGTCTGCCACAACGTAGCTGTCTGCCAACCATTAACAGACATCAAATATTAAAACATCAGGATTCTTATTGGTTCATTCAAATAAGGCAACAGCTCCAAGTACAAGCAAAAGCCAGCAATCTTCTGGTAAGCTGAACGTGTGTTGAAATCCAGCAAACAGTCAAGTTTTCCCGCAATAAACCATAATCTCTAATTATTAGAGCCACGACTTTATGGCGAAAAGATTTTTGCAACATTTGGTTTCGATGCGTCATGTGCACACCTGCAGCTCTGCTACATCGTCTGTGGTTGGATGATTTTACTCTCGCTTGCCTTGGCAAATTATAGACGTACAGACTCACAATAATCTTATTCTGATTGGTGCAGTCAAATGAGAAACGTGTCTGAACATAGACACACTGCCAATAACCTTTAAACAGAACTGCCGATGTGCACGTGAGTCACTGAAACAAAGTGGGGCAAAAATCTTTTCGCGACAAAATCGTGGCCCTACTAATTATTACATAACTCATACCTCGCCTCTTGCACACTACTGGTTGAGTGTGCACCTGCCCGTACCAGTCAAATGGTTCCACAGACAACTCAACAGTTGTGTATAGTCACTGTTTAACACAGCATCCATTGCAACAATACACGCTACGTCACTGGATTATTTACTTTAATATTTTTAAGGTGTTCAAATTGCTATGAAATTATGTTTTCCTTGTACTTTCATGCTATATGAATTTAATGACTGATAGACATTACGAATGTAGAATTAAAATAAAAAAGAGAGCTACATTCTAACGTACATGTTTATACTGTCAAGCTTTGCGTTACATTATAATCTATAATCAGTAATACCTATAGTCACATCCAAAAATAAATTAGTCAACACTATTGTAAACAATTTTTAATATATATATATATATATATATATATATATAATAATAATAAATTATTGAAACGTTGTTTACAGAATAATTGTGGCAAGTAAATGACTACTGTTACAACGAAAAATTTTGTCCGATTACGTATAGCAAAAATGTTTATACATTCAACAGTAATTTATGTGCATTGCAGAATAGTTACTAAGTAGTTCTACTGAGTTGATCAAAATTCTTTCCGGAGAAATTTACATAGAGACACACAACCTGAAATGAGGCGAAAGAATTTAAAGGCTATTACATCCTAACTTTCTTTTCTAATATTATTATCATTACAAAAGTTGTTCCAATTATGTTCATGCAATGGTTTCTTTGTTTCGGCGAGAACAATACCATTCTTAAATGATCAGCATAAGAATCACCTTCAATTTTGAAGCTACTCTTTCCCAACATTTAGGAACGAAAATTTTTAGATGTTGTGAATGATTAATAAGGAGAAACCAATACAAGGTTGTCTTAATTAATTGAAATAAGATAAATTGCTAAGTACTATACCACTAAGTCACTAAATAAGCAATTGGAATATTGCTTTCGTTAACTATGCAATAATTGATTGGCACTGTGTTGTTACCCGAAATATTGCTGGTTAATAATATTATCAATAATTATTATCTGAAAAATTGCCTTTTCGTTTACGCACACGCAATAATTCCAGCAACAATAATTTCGTGTCACTTTTGCAACTGACCATTGGCTTATTCGTAGGGCCACGATTTTGTCGCGAAAAGAATTTTGCCCCACTTTGTTTCAGTGTCACACGTGCACATCGGCAGCTTTGCGTCATGGTTATTGGCAGCGTGTCTTTGCTCAAACCCGTTTCTCATTTGATGGCACCAATCAGAATAAGATTATTGTGACTCCATACGTCTGTCATTTGCCAAGGCAAGTGAATGTAAAATCATCCAATCACAGACGACGTAGCAGAGCTGTAGGTACGCACATGACGCATTGAAACCAAATGTTGCAAAAATCTTTTCGCCATAAAATCGTGGCTCTACACTTAAGGCATCCTCTGTAAGTCTCCGAACCAATAATAAATATATACCATTACGTGCCCCATACTACTGTATCAGCGAGCAGCTAGTAAACAGATGTTGCTCGCTTGAAGTCATTCTTGGAGGCTAGCCAACACGTCAATGAACCCGCGAATTTTTCCGGTCTCTATCAATAATGAAATGCTCCAAAAATAAACATTAACTTGTTTTGAAATGTTTTACATAAAAAATTGCACGCTATACGAATTTTAAACATTTACTAAAATTCGTTTCAATGAGCGGTTGTTTATAACGGTACATACAATTTGCTAAATTTTAAAACATCGAAGAACTTATTTTTTGTTTAAATTTGGTAAGTTAACGGAGCGTAGTATATAACCGAGAGCTTGTCTAGCAAATCTGGCATTAAAAATATATAATTTGATCATATAAAATGACATCAAGATGTCAAGACGAGTTAAGATTTTCGTTCTTTGTTTAGCTGTCACCTTTCTTTCCATTGCGCATTAGTGTTTCAGTACACATTATTTTACAATTAGTAATACGCTAAATACAGTTTAGAAAGTCTAAATTTATGGGTTTCAGTTCCTCTTATTATTTCGTATACGATTAAAGTACATTTACAACTTCGTTTTGCACAAGGAATCCCGTAACGAAATTTCTTGGTGGTGTTTATATCCTCTCTACCTATCATCAGTGTATTGCCAAAAGAGCCAAAATAATATTGCAAATAATTTTATATTGGCTTTTTTGGCAATATACTGAAGAGCTTGACAGTACGCCAATACTTAATACAAAAATGCAAATTTCTCTCATGGCATTTAAAAGCTGCTGATTTTCTTTGGGCAGGAAATCGGTATATTATTTATATAGTAGGCACTGAGTTACGGAAATAGAAACAGTAAAGAAATATATTGATATATTATAAAGCAGTGTGTCATGTTTAAGCATACTTTTATTTGCATTTGATACTAACTGTACAATATGGTAGTGTGTTTCCTGCATTAAAATTTATGACCACTCAACACTATTAAAATAATTTTCTCACACAAATTCCATCTTTGCTTATACGTATGCTTACTTATTGGAGAAACTAACTAATTTAAAATCGTCGATGCTCCATTTCAGGTGTGTTTGTTTAGGCAACGAACTGATTTATACCCAGGAGTTACATACAGGCTGTGACGTCAGACGGTCCCGTGCGCTAATCAGCTTACATCTCATTGTCCTATGACACAGGCTGATACAGAGCTCCAGTAATACAGTTAAGGCCACCTGGCCGATAACTATGTTACGAGACAGCAACACGTGTAAGCCAGTCAGTCACTCCCCTTGCTTCCCCATCCCGCTCTATGCATCTCCAGGCCGTTGTCTCTCTGTGACGTCAGCTGTCTGGTTACTGAGAACTGCACATCATATCGCACTCCAGTGGAGTAACAACATAACTTAAAATATGTCATTTTTAGATAAACGCCGTTGTAAATAGGCTACAAACATGCATACTTTCAGATTTTTGTATGATTGAAGTGTAATATAAACACAGCCAAAAATATGTTGCTGTTGCACTGAAACATAACTTCGGTTGTTTATCGTCATGCTACATAAATACTATAAACATTAGTCTTTCACTAATAATTACTGTTACTATACAAAAATACTGTGAACACAACTGTACTTTGTTTGGAATGCTTTTCTTGGTTACGTTAGTATTGCGTTGAGTAGAAAAAACTGTCCTCTCTTTCACCACATACATAACTTAAAAATGTGGATTATTTAGTGGTATTGTAATGGGTGTGCGATATGGTACCGTTGACTGGCCTTGTTAAGGTAGTTACGGTAACAACGACGCTTGTTAACTACAATTTTCTTATGCGTCCACCTTCATCACTGTCACAAGGAATACAAAACATTACCTGGATGGGGTCGCACTCGCTATAGATTGGACAGGTGGCTTCCTAGTTGACACAGACTGTAAGGACATAAGATACGGCGTTCAGAATGACCACGGATCAGCGAGGCGGTCTAGGTATTTGCACAGACCTCTCTTCCTCCTTCCCACGCTACATTAGACAGTTCAGGTAGTTTAATACATGATTAAGTAAAGTTAGTTTTGGTTAGCTAAAAAATACCAACGGTTTTTCTTGTTTCTGTGTTGAAATATAAGTAATTTCAAAATTGTACCAAACAGTGTCCGACTCTTCAACATTACATCAAAAGTAATTTTCCATAAATTAAACATGTTTTGTTTCCAAAGTTTTCGTACAAGCGCATGACAAAGTAGCGATTTGACTATTTTCGCAAAACTATTTAAATTATACAAATGAAATAATTTTGAGTGAAAGTAAGCGTATTAAGCTATAGAATGACAGCTTTGTAATTTCACTAGAAAGCTATTTATAAAAATACGGGTACTAAAATATATGCAAAGCCTTAGGTACAATAAAAGATTTTTATACAGATAAAATTTATACACCGGGGTTGATTGACCTTGTGGAGGAAATTTTGGTATTTGTGTTATTTAATGAAGAAAGTTCCAAACGTTTACTGTAAGGATTAAAGTATTTCCTTACTTAAACACCTGGCTCCAATTATCTACGTATTTACAAAAAGCTCCAAAAACTAATTTTTTTGAATTGGCAAGATAACCCCACGAATGACGAAAGCAGCCCTAACCCAAGTGTAAGATATGCCTAGCTGTGCCTCACACCATGCAGGATTCCCTGCTTTTTGAAGTATAGTACAGTCAGTGAGGGAAGCATAAGCACTTCATCGTCTGGTACAGACAGATATACGGAATGAAGACGAAACAAACTGTAGAAAGAAGACACAGAGTGATGACAGAACCTCACAGCTACCCATACTGAGGAGAAGTGTTCGACGCTAAATTAGTCAGGCCACTTGATATCACTGTCCTAATCACAGAAAACAGACACAAAACCAATAACAACGAGATACGGGTGGGGTAACAACACCTCAGGAAAACTTCTAAATACCTCCAAGTGCCGGTGATTGCTATAGGCAAAAGAGAGATTTCCAACACATACATTCAGTAAAGCCGATCTCGAATATCTCATTGCTGTTAAGGATCCTGAATAAAGATTCTTGACAAATGTTTGTGACTCAGAAGAGAGAGTAATAATAATTTAAAGTAGTTACACAAAATATCGCAATGCCTTTCCTTCAGAGATTTCCAGACTATAGGGTGACCTGTGCTGTTTATCTTCTATATAAATGTAGACACACAAATTGAAATAAAATGTAGAGAGCAATTTAAACTTGGTGTCCTCTGTGGAGAACGTGATGATTTTAATAGCTGCAATTATGTTTTTGCGATAGAATGTATTTAATTGTCTTAATGTGCTACGGGTAAATACCACGTTCGTGATATTTTCCCAGCAAGATTTGTCAACACAAACAAAATTCTCAGTGGTGTACTGTCAGTCACACAGTATGGTGTCCAAACAGCGAGGAATTCGGTCTCCTCGGTTAGCTAACAGTTTGTCTGTTTAGATTATTAATTTGTCTAATCAGGCAATCATAACTAAGGTTTCTACAGTTGGAGTTTTCTACCAGGTCTGGCCAATTATGATTAATATGCTTGAGGATTCGAAGCTAATTGATGATGACATTACATTACCAGAATAATTGGAATAACTTTTAAACAGAACTAAAAGTAATTTAAACTGTCGACAAGAGAGATGCGTGGCTGAACTACCATAGTGAATCCAAGGTAATCTTGTAATGCAAGTCAGATGATCTATGTAGATCTAGTGTTGCATGCCATCGCATCATTGAAAGCAATACTTTACGAATGTAACAGCACCGATATGACTGATTCTTGCATTACACGAAGCACTTGTTGGTGGCCTTAAGTGGTGAAGAATTTAGCTCCATCAGCCACATTATTGTCTACGCCAATTGAGTAAGAGAGCTAGCAGTTTAAAGTTATGTCGTTATTACGGACCAGACGTTTGCGCGAAAAGGTTTTTGCATCATCTTGTTTCGGTGCGTTACTTGCACATCTGCAGTTCTGCGTCATGGTTATAGACGATTTTATACTGAGGGAAAACTTGACTGTTTCTTGGGTTTCAAAGTACGTTCAGCTTATGAGAAAATTACTGGCTTTCGCTTAAGAGATGTCGCCCTATTCGAATGAGCCAATAAGAATCCCACTATTGTTAAATTTGATGCATATTATTGGTCTACAGACAGCTACGTTTTTTTCAGGCGTATAACATTCAATCATACGTGTCTCAATAAATCACAGAACTTTCAAGGTACAATTTTTAATTGGTTATTGGCAACTTGTGTATGAGTAGGTGAGTCTCTCATTTGACTAAGCCAATCAAAACAAGGTTAACTGCGATACCACTCATCTGTGACTTGCGGATATAACCCCTAGACGCTGAGTTAAAATATCCAATCACTGACCAAGAAGCAGAGCTGCAGGTGTGCACATAAGGCACCGAAACAAGTTGATGCAAAACTCTTTTAGTGAAAACTTCCCGTCCCTAGATGCAGTGATGTATTACTAGGGACCTGCAACTTTAGTTATCATCAGATAGCAGACCGGGCTCCAAGTTACTATGTGTTCATCTGCTTCTGTTGTTGACTAGCAGTTTTTGTGGGGCACGTGAAGGACTTTTCCGACCAATCATACTGAGGTCAACTGTAAAAATTTCAACTATCCTTTAATGCGATCACACAATGTCATGAAGGTACGGAGCAAATAACGAAGCGGTGTAAATTCGGCTGAGTATAGTCTAACGAATTATAGCTTGACACCAAAAAATAACGCGAAATTCCCACTGTCTATACATTACATTAAAAATTTCGACAGAATAGGTCCTAAGTGCCTGTCGGGTGTGCCAGTATGATAAATTTTGTGGCAGGAAAAACATTTGAGGAGAACCTAAAATTTCTTGATTCTGTGTTTCAAAAAAGTTGTTAATTCAATACGAAGTTGCATCCCAATGTTTTAGTTTAAAGTAAATTATTGGTTTGTGTAGTGTTCGTCAACTCAAGGAAGGGAGACAGGCAACGAGACGATAAATCTGCCACGGACTAGCTCTGGCCAGCTAACAACATTGAAGTTTACAATTTCCTGTGTCTGACTTAATATTATCGCTGTTTTGTATGTTTGCTACCATTGCAAATCCGCTCGGTTATTATCATAAAATTAAATAGGAATAAACCATCGTCCGCTTGAATGTAAATTTTCTTCCGACTGGATTAAGAAAACTTTTGATATCTTGTCTGGTTTTTTCAAGCAATAGGGCGAGTTCATTCTGGGAACAAGGTGCAAGTAATGTTGATGTTTGTGCTATTATGTTGAACATTCGCAAATAAGAGGTGAGGTAACATGAGTATTTCAGGAAAGTACAGCACAAAGTTTTTAAGGAAACCGATGGATGTCGGCAATACTTGTAAATTTCCAAATTATTATTTCCTCAATTTCGATAGGTATTATTAAATATACACTGGACATTCATCACTGTGCGGGTTCCTATGTTTAAAAATCTAGTAGAACAAAAAATATATCCATTATAATACTCCTCCTTGAGTATGATTTTGAAACACATGGATATCCTTCCAGCAACGATGATTCTCCTTTACAATAGCCCTGTATTAAGTTTTGTTACCTTTGCACAAGCAATAAAGTAAAGAGCAGAATGTACTTAAGACGATAACCCAGGAATATAATCCTGAATGAAGTTATGAGGTTAATGAGAAGACACCAACTAAATGATGCTCTGTACTGGAACGAAATGAAACAGACCATACAACCAGCACGGAATGGGGGCAGGGTATGAGAGTACGAGAATTGTCTTGCTCGTAGAGAAGCTGTGTTGCGAAGAATGTAGGAACGTAAATACGGGGGAAAAATTTAATTATACTCATTCTGCATGCATATAGACACTGGAAAATTGCGAAAATGTTTAAAATAGTCTCCAATAAACTGTATTATATTCACCGTTACACGTGTGAACAGTTTTGGGACGAATCATACACGCTGTGTGACCAAGCTGTACAGTTCCAACTGGGCCTGTTGAAGTGAGAAAAAATGCTACAAATAAACGATATCCAATGTTAACACAAAACATGCAGTGTTATATACATCACGTTGGAGCCTAGCAAACTTTCAACTGTTCCCGCGATTTTCCAGTATCTCTAGCCATGCATATTGAATATTTGGCTATTGTGATAACCACAACATTGTACACCTGCGATACTACGTATTCCATTAACGAAAAATAATTTACAAATTGTTCTTTCAGTATTGTAACGACCCATGAGGGGGTGAGCAACACCATAGGTACACCACTGCACCCTAATATCACCCACCAAAGCAATCATTCAGAAAATAATTTGCCCACCTGCCAATGTTACAGGAAAATGTAAACACTCAGTATCAAGTGGGTTGATGCTCCATGGGATGAACATAATGGAAAAACCAATAGAATTCAATATAAACATTATTACCGTCTGTCTTACAAGCAATCGCAACAGTCCTGCTATAGGAAATTCGCAATCACAATAGCTTTGCTTAGCGAAATCGTAACGTAATATTCATACGGGAGCACTCAGATCAAACCAATTACTATATCACAGTTTATCCATGGATCCATGGAATAAATACGTTTAAGAACGTCTGCACTGAATTTATAAACCAGAATAAAATGTGTAATCTCACAAGGCGCGCAAACGGCGCGTCAAATGTAACGGGGGGAAGAGTCATAGCGATTGCCACGCAATATTATATTTCTTGTTCCCCTATTAACGTGAACACGTTTCAGTATGGTACTTTAATATATATTAAATAGTCGAGGACTTTGGGAAGCTGTCATCTAAAAAAAAAAAAAAAAAAAAAGGAAGGGGGTTCGTGATCCCATTTGAATTAAAGAATATAGACATAATATAAAATTTAGTTGAAAATCCTTAAGAGGAGTCTTCTCCGGTGTAGAATTTTCACCTTTGACACGTGGGAACAGCGTTGCGGTAAGATCCAGTGTCCCACGCTTTACAGGAAGTATGTCGCCTCTATTCACAGCGCGCCAAACTGACGTGCATGGTTTCCGTTGTAGTCTTTTTCCTACTACACTCTAAGCGGTCACCACAATATTTAATTCTTGAATAGTATGAAGTCAAGACCAACCTCTCGCTTTCCACTTTACGCATTCAGATGATATTTTCGAAGTTAAGGCAGTCTAAAAAAAGTTTACAGCCATTTTAAAATGTCCGAAAATCATGTTTATAACAAGCGTGCTGAGTTTTCTAAAACATATAAGCATAGTTTCAAGTGTGTGTTCTATTCGTAGATAAATATAATATGAATAAGTTAAGCGGTTTCGCGTAAAAAAGAATACGCGTGACACACTGCAACGCCGTCCATACGCTAGTCGAGGACTCCTCTTAAGAGGAGTTTTTTTTTCATTCATATTAAACTTGTTTTAAAAGAAATTTCCGTTACAGTTATTACACTTTTTTACTCAATTTTCGAAGAAAAATTCAAGTACTAAAAAAAACGGGCGACGTATTTTATATGTAAAAGCAATTAAAAGTTTTTGTGAAAATTGCTTTACGTGACATACACCACTATCATACTAAGCCCCTCATTATATCGAATTATGTAGAAATAATTGACGTAGATTTGCGATTGTGAAAACTCAACGAATAAATATCTGTATGTCATAGTTACACACATCCTAAGCGGAATCAATAAAAGTTTAAATTTGGTAAGTACAACACATTGAAAAATTTTACTAGGAATGGTGCATTAATGTAAAAGTACGACGTGCAAATAAAATTTTTAATTAGTTGTGAATATTCGCCGTGCTATTTGACCTATTGAAATAACACTCGGTATGCGGTAAGAATTAATTATACACTCTAAATATAGTAAAACGTTATCTCTTTTATCCACAATTCGGGTACATCATTCCATAACGAAACAAGTTTTCAACATATCATGAACATTTCTATATTAATTTCTGACGATTTCGTGTTACGTGTAGTAGGATAAATTAAAATGCTGAAATTTAAGAGTTTATTTATTTTGACAAATGTTCAATATAGTTTATATGCAAAAACAATTAACTAGGTGCATCGACTATTATAATATCGTCAAACTTTTAGGCCGAAAGTTTGTAAATTAATTTTTAATGCGAAAATAAAGCTTGATCAAAATTTCACTGTAATTACTTCACCTATTTACGGCATATGTCACTAAACTCGCAACGTGCTATATTTTTACGTGCCTTGCCCAAACTAATTCCATAAAAATTGTTTAATTATTATTTCAGCTAATATTGGTATTCATCAAAATATATGGTCTAATTAATTTAATTTTTTTCAAGCTTATCTGAAATATAAGAAAAAATTAGTGGAAGTTAACACCCAGTTTTTGGTTGAACTGTTAATACTTACAACATATTCTGACATAAACTGATGTTTTTCGGCACACTACAAAAAAAATTTTCTTCGAGCAATAACAAAGTCAAAGGAAAAAATTCACCAGCTCTAACCGTGACAAATGATGTACATGATCTGCAACTTTACATAACAGCAAAACTAATGATGCTACATTTATCTTCGTAACCGGTGAATATAACTTCTATGTTATGCAAGTAATTAATATGAATTTAAAACGATAATTCACAGTATGCAAGGCTTACTCGTCAACAGTGAGATTATCTTAAGCAAGAACATGTCGACAACAGTTTTACGTTCCAAATTTTGCAGAAATGAAAATAATGACTTTCTCAGTTTTGTATAAAACGATCGTTTTTCTATAAATCGCTATTTTTCAAGAATTTTGACCAAAAGAACACTGAGTTCGTACTACTGATATGATTCTTAAGGAAGGGCGCTTCTTCTTGAACAATCGTAGGACAATGTATTGAGAAGATTTTCAAAAATATTTCTAATTTATCAAATTCACTAATAAATGTTTAAGTTGTGGACATTACATGTTATAACGTTTTCGCAGTATAAAATTTTTGTTCGATCAATTACTCATTAATGCACACCAAAATGAAACTGGTATACTTTAAAGGATTGCCAACTGTTACGAATACTCTAAGAAGATAAGGAAAGCCGTAAAATTATATAATTATGCACTTAAGACTACGTCAATGTTTCACTCCGTAAATATTTTTTAGGTTTTTTTTTTAATTTGTGAAAAAAAAAATTCAAAATATGTTACTTTCATTAAATTTTATAATGTAAATAATAGCATTATTGACTATTCAGTTGCAGCAAAAAGAGCACTTAAGAAGACTGTCTTACCCAAGATTAAGTAATTATAAATTAATATAATTACCTTATTTTAGCCTTTGACATATATTTTGTTTGCAGTTCTGTATATGCATGCTATTACTTTCACTGCAGTTTTTATGTAAACCACATCAGTCCATCTGTACATTATGGTCAACATGTTGCACTTGTAGCTTATATATAGTCAATACTGAACTAACGCAATCGAGGGCCGTCTAAAAAACTGTCAAGTGCCCCTTTTCCCCTCCCCTGAGTAGAAATATACTTATATATTTGACCGTTTTACGTGTTTTTCGAACAGCACAAGACCTTGGTAGAGGTACACGGCGGTGGGGGGAAAGTATTCGCCTGGAATGATTTCGAATAAGCCAGTATGGTCGGAGCCGGGGAGTGAACCCAGGTCCTTCCAAATACGCGGCGAGTGTTTTACCTCTGCTCCACCTCACTCATTGGTAAACATTTCTTCTGCTGTGTGCTGTGACTGGTTCAAATATTAATAGTCTAGAACCAATACCACAGCTCATATTTGTGGTACGCTGAAAAAAAAAAGAGTGTAGTTGTAGGTACGATATTTCTGTTAAAATAGGGACAACAAAACAGTTTGGTTGTTGGTGCTATTCTGGACAGTTCCTAATCTGTTTGGTAGAACAAGCATATAGTCTTGTTACTTTTACGAACCAGATGGCAACTTCTACAAATCAGAATGTTGAAGGAAGGAACTGTCCAGAGTAGTACCCACAACCAAACTGTTTTGTTGTCCCTATTTTAACTGAAGTATGGTAGCTGCAACTATACTCTTTTATCAGTGTAACGAAACATTAACTGGCCCAGTTTAGATATGAGACAGATTAAAACATTACTTATTTGCAGCCACTGAAGCTGGATTGGAAAGGTTAAAAAAATGTGAAAAAAAATTGTTTACGTAAAAGAGTAACTAGGGATTAAATTGTGAGGACAGGTGAGACGGTTTTAAAGTCTTTTAACAACGAGTTATTAAGAATCGATGAGGGATTAAATAGTGTCCACGTTACGTGAACAACACACATGAGTGCAAAATTATCGTTAAAAATACCTTCTTGAAACTCCCCAAAGTGTTACACTTTTCAATTTAACATTTGATCATGCGCAAATTATGTTATATAAAAATTTTTGTTCACTTAATTAATGTCTGCAGTTCTAACAATATTTGTTGAAAATTAAATTTATGAATTACTCGTTGTCAAAACGTATTCTGAGATTTTTCCAGTACATAACATGATCCATTGCAAGAAAGTTGTTGATTTTTTTTATATATCTCGACGACAACGAGATCAAAGCTTTACATAAAGACAGGAATTGGGAGAGGAATCGGCAATTTCCAATATTGATGGACTATTCCAGAACTTGCCTGGTGTAGTTTTGGGAAACTGAAATCAGGATGACGAAAGTCGGTGATCGAACTCGGGTCCTTCTGAACGCGAGTTCAACGTGTAACATTTGCACCGCCTTGCTCGGTTTAACGAGTTTAGACTAGACAGTATTTTACCAACTATACTTGCAATAGCATATCATATCTAAGCTAATATAACCTTTATAGACAACACATGTCGGGTTTGGAGTAAGAAATTTTGGTCACAGCTTAACATCGAGGTCTTTAGCGCTGGTGAGGGATGACATGAGGTTAGCACGGAGCAGCACCGGAATGAAAGGACAGGGGAAACGGGAGATTCCCGAGAAAATCCTCTGACCAGCGGCATCGTCCGGCACGATTCCCACATGCGAAAATCCGGGGTCCGACGTCGCCCGGAAACGAACCCGGATCGCCTTGGTGGGAGGCGACTGGTCTGATCATTCGGCCACTGCGGCCCCATGTCGGGTTTGGAAAAGTAACACAAAATTACTACTGCACTAATAAATTAAAAATACGATAATCGACTGAGAAATGAGTCAATTCTAATTTTCTTTCGCAAATCAGTTACAGTAATAATAACTATTTTTTCACAATACTTTTCCGCTACTTAGATTCCTGTTTAGGTGATAAATACAGTTGATGAACGAACACGTATAATTGTTACAATTTCTCACAAGTATTCGCGTCCGGAATTTCTCCGGGTCAATTTCATAACACCCAGCATATACAAAGTTTCAGGTAATTCGTGGATATGTACGGTGCTGTAAATCTGGTATAAAAATATGTAGAAAATACCCGTTGCTAAAATGTTGTTAGGCTCTGTACTTACTCCAAGAATGACATGTTAGCGTGAACAAACTACCCTGCATTCCCTTTTACTGGTATTTTGGAACTCTCTCGTAAACTAAGGAACTAGCTACTTACCAAAGAGTAATTTCTGCTAAATTTTGGTCACTCATTTAGTGCTAGCCGTATGTACGAAGCAGTGGCGTTGCTAGGAATTGTGTTTGGAGGGGGGTTCAAATGGGAAAGTTCATCAGGGAACACCGATTCCCACAGTCAAAGCGGGGGATCCAAAATTTTGGGTTTTGAGGTGAAAAATGGTGCTATTTAAGCAGTTTTAGTATAGAATATTTTAATGTACTAGTGTTAGTAACATTAAGTTTTTGTTTATGAAAAATGTTTGAGTGAAGAATATAACTAATGGTAGCTCTGAATATTCCCTAACTGATTTACCAGTTTACTAGTATTAATCTAGGGAAACTGTGATACATACATATGAAATTTATAGAAACATTTTAAATTGCATGGTTTAATTTTTTTTGTCTTTCATTTTTCGGGGGATGGGGGATTTGAACCCGAACCCCCCCTCCTATTTTTGTGTACGCCACTGGTACCAACAACCTTACCCGACGTTTACACTTCTCTGGTTTTATGGACATTTAAAGTAAATTTTCTCTTAAACTAAGGGAATGACGAATGTTTACCAGAAAGTATGTTCTGCTTAGTTTTAATCACTAATTCACGTGATGCACTCCGTGTACGCGAATTATCTAACACCTTGTTGGTAGTTAATGGCGTCGTTCATTTTGCGAGCAAGTATACGTGCCGGGCAAGGAACGACTCGAGAGGAAATGTTAGTTAAACATGAATGACATTGTTCGCCGCAATGTTCCTGGGATGACGAGCCTGGCTGGCAGTTTACCCCCGGCGGAGTCTCGTCATTTCACTGTGGCGCGTGGTTTTACGAAGGCGTAACGAGGAAGGGGGGTGTTCCAGGGGTTGTTAACGACCCGCGGGGTAGCAGTGGTGGGTTGGGGGTGGAGGGCGAGGGTTGGTTTAACAGGGTAGCTGAGATAATAAATACCTGCCGCGCGACACCGCAGGGGATCATCAGTGGCGACCTCTGCTCAGGCGTGATGAGATGAGATGATGTACTCAGCACCTTCGCAATTCGAATGGAGAAAACCAACCCTTGAAATTAATACCTGAAATATACCTTGCGATTACTTCAATTTAAAAAACGTAAACTATAATCATTATTTCAATATATTATTTTCTGCACTACGTTTTTTTTTTCAAACGGACTTAAATGTATAACACAATAATTTAACTTAGCATCTTACAGATTTATAACCCCATACAACTAGTGATTGTGAGATTTTAATAGCTAATACAATACTTATAAGATTTAAAATGCAAAACGTGGGACGCATGCAGTAAGTGGCACGAGTAGTTGACCTTAGTCCCTATACTAACAATAATACTGCACTGCAAATTATATGAACTGTTGTGCGAGTTTTCTCAACGACAGATACTCTCTACGCTCCTTAAAACTATCTGTTGCATGCGCCACGCGTTTTACGATTTAAATCTTACAAGTATTTTCATAACTTATAAAATTCACAATCACCAATTTTCAGGGGAATCAGTATAAAGCTATTACATTTTATTTTATGCTTTTTCGTCCGTTTTAACAACGTCATTAATTATTTTTGTTGAAAAAATTATTTCACAATTTTTTCTCTTTTATTACATTATCATCCAGTTCCCGGCTATGTTTTAAATTTTAAGTCGTTAGCTCATCGAGAGGTTAGTTTAAATTCGATTGCAAAATTTGTGCCGAAAAGACAAACAAACTAGGCAGACAAGAAAGTGAGTTAGTAAAAACGTGGTAATAAAAATCAATTTATTTTCAGCACGTAATTCACATGCAAAAATGCATTGGTTTTCTACAATAATAATTGTGACAAAAATGATGATTATTTTGTGTTAAAATTAAGAGGAATACAGAGCATCATAATTTATCCGTTCCGTAATAAAATCAGAGTGAATATGTTCGGAGTATGTTCACTGTTATTTACTGGAAGTAATTCAGTTCTGTGCTTCAGAAGACGTTAATCATAACAATGTTGTGCCAGAAACATTTGAAACACACAAATAATATTAAATAACGTTTTACCTAATAAATATGTTTTATGGTAGTTAACCCTGAGGTACTAAATTTGGTTATTACCTGGAGCCCACCGACTTAATACTTATAAAACTTATAATATACTTGAAGGAGATTTAGGATTACGTTGATGATACTTTCCTGTCTTGTGTGTATCCCCGTGTGTCTGTGTGGCGCCCTTAAATCCATGATCAATTTTCTTAATCTTTAGTACACAATAATTAAGATAATTAATCATACTGTGTATGCTTTTGTACTTCATTGATGTAGGTAACTGCCCGAATGCTACCAAAATTTTTATATATTACTATATCGTCATCTACGTACCAATTTTTGCGGGAATACTGTATTTATAAACTATTCTGGAAGATAGTACACTACAGGCGCGTACGAAAATTTACTAGGGTAGGGTAGGTTAGTCAAAATTTCAAGTTTTATACGTTTGAAATTTAACTCTCGGGAATTTTATCCGTGCTCAAAATCTCAACTAATGGTCTCTCGGTCAACTACTGAAACAAATATTATATTTTTTATCGTAAATATAATACTTGTATAGAATGCACTGTGGATGTAGCAATTAGCAAAGTATTTACCATGTAGACAATATGTAGAATTTTTTTAAATTCCAGTCATTTTTAAACCTTGAATAACATTGCAGGCGGTAATCAAACCCTGGTAGTCGCTAAAACCAGGTTACCTGACTGAAGCCTCCAAGTCTACTCCAGCGAGTGAATTTTCATAAGCACTTATTGATTAAATAAACATTTTACGTTATATTTAAGGTACTATTCAACCTACTGAAATCAAATTTTAAGTAAACGTTTTTCATTCAACTTTTTATTTGATAGGGTTTTATTAATATTTCTTCTTCCCTTTTCTTAATTTTATGGAATACTTCGGAAACGAATGTATCGTTCCTAACTAAATTTTGTATTCGGATAGTCGACATCTAATATTTTAATTCAGATGACGGTTGTACGTCAACCATTTCGCAGGATAACCGCACATAAATAAATAATTAACTTTATATTTCGGAAACTTTTACATTGGTATGAACACAACTATATACAATGACAGTCCATTATCCAAGGTTTTAATTTGATACGAGTTTGTGTTTAACACGTAAATCAACCATTTATAAAGTTACCAATAAATGATTGAACAAATGTTCGGTCATATTTTAGGAACACATAAATTGTTGAAAATATAAAAATTATGAGTTCTATCGGAAACTACTCTACCAACAAACTCCAAGTTTTGTACGTAAGAAAACAAGTAAAACTGTATTGCTTACATGTGTCACTTTTATGTCTAAAATTAATATTTTGAAATATCTCTCACATAATAATATTACTTTTATTGGTAATATTTGCCACAACATAGCCAATGAAACATACATATTAAAATAAATAAATCGCTTACTCTTTACCCATGATTTATGTGACTGCAATAAAAACGACAAATTTCAAACAATTTTTGTCATAGTTGGTATGAAAAATATCATACCAGAAATGTAGTCATACGTAGTTTTTTTAGACCACAAATTAATTTAAAATTATGTTTTGCGTGAGGAAACTTTTTCTTCTCAGTAATTTTTCAGGCAACTTCTTAATATCACATAACTGATAACATAAAAATTTATGTTAAGTATTTCTTATAAGTGACAATAAAGAATAATTTCCAAATTATTGATATAAGTAATTAAAGCAAGGAAGCAAGACGTTTCATATAGTAACAATACGTTTGGCATAATAAAGTATGAACAACATGCACGCATCAGGTATTAAAAAAAAAATTATTTTGGTCATTTTATAAAATAGTGCCTCATAAGTAAGCAAGTTTGTAACATGATATCTTAAAACCCCTTGCAGCAATTTTGCACGATTTGAAGTGTATCAGTGATGTCACAAAGCACCTGTGGAGTTGCATTATCTCTCAGTCGACAAGTAATAAAGCTCTTTAGAAATTTATAGAAATATTTGTAGCGACATTGAGATAATTTGGCTAGTTTAATTTTGTTGTTATCTTCTTTTGTTAAAGATCAAGTACGAGATTGTATACAAACGGTAGAGTAAGTTTTCGTCAACATAAGTTTAAGACTTTACTTTGTCATCTAGTTTCACTTTTATATGTTTGATTTAGATTGAAAATATCACGTTAAAACAAGTAGATTCAGTAATGTTCATAATTTTTCACTAATAATGGTGACAGATTGTTGATGAAATGTACGAACTATGTTGTGACCTCCATTTAAATGATACTATTTATTTGAATGTAGCCAACATGTTAGAGGATACAAAAATAATCTGCTATATTTTTAATTGTTTTAGTGGCATGATTGTACTTCGTGTTCAAGTAAACTTACGGCTATGTTGCATACACATTACATTATGAATCAAATAGAAACTGATATACAGTCTCGCGAACGGGACATTTAAGAAACTAAGAAACTCGTATAAGCGAGAACTGTAGGCATGGAGTTTGTATCAACCTTAGTAAGTTACACAAGTTCTCCAACTGCTAATAAACCGATTTTATGACAAAGCTGACTTAACAACTTAATACGAATGGTGAAATGTATAAATTTTAACAAAGTGTGGAAAAAATATAATTTAGCATTTTGGAGCGAGTTAAGTGATCTCTATATATATAAATGAACATTGACTGACTGACTGACACATCAAACTGCAACCCAAACCACTGAATCTATATTCGTGAACTTTTTTGTGTGGGTTCCCCTTAGGTCGTAGGCGAGCACTAAAAAGGGATTTTTCGAAATTCGACTTCTAAGGGGGTGAAATGTGTTTCCGAAGAAATGTCTATAGAGCTCAAACCCGACGGCCTATCGTGATTTTTACTTTAATAGGACGCTCATAAAAATGTATGTTGGCCAATTTAAGGATTTTTTGAAATTCAACATTTAAGGGGGTGTAAAGACCTTAAATGTGTTTCCGATTAACTATCGATATCTATCGAATCGTTCAGGATAAACAGTTGGTTTTCACTTCAAAATGTTGCTTACGTAAATACCTAAAAAGTAGTATTAGGGTTTTTTAAAATTCGACACCCAAACAGTAAAAAGGGGCAATATGTGTTTTGTATATCTTTGGAACACAATTGGCTATTGTTGTGATTTTTACTTTAATTGGTTTCTTATACAAATGTCTGTGAAAGGACTCAAAGACGTTAAGAAATTATTTAACTAAGGGGGTGAAAATACGTGAAATGTGCTTTCGATTATCATTACATATAGATTCAACCAATCGAGATATCGAAGTGCTCTTTGCTTTAAATTGGTGCTTTTGTAAATATCCCAAGTTCCATTTCAAATATTTTTTCCGAGTTCGGCCCTAAACCGGTTAAAAAGGGCGTAATGTGTGTTTTCGACTCACAATCGATATATATCGATCCAATTGACATCGACGTGATTTTTGTTTAAGATTAATGCTTACTCAAATACCTAAAAAGCAGTTTCAGGAATTTTCGAAATTCGCCACTCAAGGAGGTGAAAAGGGGAGAAAAGTGGTGAAAAGCGTTTTCAATTAATCGTCGATATATCTTGAACCCAGCGGGCTAATGTTGTGTTTTTTACGTCCACGAGATACCAATAAAGTATTCTAAAACGTGATTAAAGGGTTTTTCGAAATTTACTCTCTTAGGTGGTGAAAAGACCTTGAAAGTGTTTTAGATAAATCCTCGATATCCATCGAACCCATCGAGATATACAATTAATTTTTTCTTCAGGATTATGATTACAGAAATTATCGCAAAACTGTTTTCAGATTTTTCGAAATTCGATTTCTCAATACTGTGCAGTGGTCATATGTGTTTTTTTTTTTTAAATGAATAATCTATTTTTATTCGACTGAGCGGGCTAGCATCGTGATTTGCACTTCAGTTGGATACTTATACAAATGTCTAAGATGATAAATTAAAATATTTTAAAATTCGACATCCAAAATGATGAAAAAGCACAACATTTGTTTTTCACCAACCCACTATATCTATCTAACCAGTAGCGATATTGAGGTGTTGTTCGCGTCAGAGTGATACTTACGTAAGTATTTTTAAAAAAATATGTATGTAATTTTTTCAATTTATTAGAAACGTGATTGTTAAGAATAAAACTAAGTTGGTCAATATTCAAGGCAGACTATCCGAAAAGCAGGAACGAGCAGCGAGAAACAACCGATACAGGAGTTTCACTACAGTAACCTATCGAGACGTGGTATTGTACAACCTCTTTGAGCCCAGGACACAAATATTTTATTTTTTAAAATAAATTTTATTTTTTCATGAATAATTTTGACGTTACTTATCGCAGTTGTTTGTTACTCAGGTCTAAAGTCCATGAGGTTCTGAGCTCGAATTCCGTTAAAAGCTGTGTGCGAACGTTCAATTCTGACACACAAAAGCTACAAGGCAGCTCGAATTAGTGCAATTTACATGTCGTCTTTAAAAGGGATAAAATTACAGTTCGCTTTCCACTTAGGTTCCTCTACAACATCAGCTGACATATCGTCGGTATACTGACAAAAGTAATCAAGTCATAAATATTATTTTGTTTAAAACACTATTAAATTATAGATATTAACAAAAATGTGGTAAGTTACCATACTCTGACACAAAAGTACGAAATGACGAATAAACTTTAAACTTGGGCAATTGTTCGTGAACAACATATACACATTCCTAGCCGTTTTATAATTTTATCTCATTTTGACTTTGTCACTTTTGGCAGTAAACCAACGATACATCATCTCACTAATCTTAAGTCTGGGGCACCAAATACGTTTCCGCGAAACCTTTACCCACTGGAACTTTGTAATGGCAATAAAGTTGAAGTGAATATTTTGAAAATATATAATTGATGGTACCGTCGCCAATGATTGTGCACAGAATAAATCGGACGTTTTTCATTCGACTAACCTCTTACCTTAGCTGTCTGTAATCACCCCACAACGTCATCTATGTAGTGCTATAAATAAGGCCCAGGCGAAGTCCCTGTTAGTGGCAGGGACAAACTTAAGACTGCTTTTCGCGTGGACAGCTGTAGCTACTTATCCTTCTGCAGATTTAACTCAACTAGCAGCTTGGATAATCTAACAGTTGATGACTGAAGTACCAATCTTGTGTTCAAAGAGTTTTTTCAATATAAGTAAATATTATCAGTTACGAATAATACTCGCGAGCAAAGCCGCGGAGGACAGCTTGTCAGTATATAATTATGATTGAGAAATTGTATATTAATCAATAATTAACAGGAAATTAATATTATTCCTTATTAAAACGGTTCAATTATAGTAAAGTTTACTGTAAAAGTGGTGAGACTCTATTATATAGTACATATACCACGTTAAATAGCAACGCTTTAACTTACTAGTTATCACCAAAATAACGTTGTCCAAAGCAATTGTAAAAATCCGGCCATTGTGTTTGGCACATATTGGCTCGACGACGTCCTGGTACATCTTGCTAGTATTGAGAATCGAGCGTGGATGACAGATAGATAACATTTTGCTCTAGCGTTACTACACCACCACACGTGTGCTGGCAGTCTGTGTCCTGAATTCTGGCTACCAGATTGATAGTTCTGTTGTAGAAGTGTATCAAACTGGGTAATCAAGCTTAGTTCGATTAAGGTTATTTCTACTAACAGTTTGGTGCAGGGAAGTCTGCCGCTTGAGCGTTGGTATCGGCAAAAGGTGTAAATTTACCAATCACAGAGCATTCGTTAATTTCATGTTATACGAAGTTGATGGTATGAAAGAAAAAAATTCATTTGATTTAAATTCAATTATTTCTTGTTTTGTCATGCCTAGTTTAAGGTTACCGGTTCCTATTTACGTGTTTTTGCGAGTTTAATTTTTTTTAATCCTGAAAGGAAGCAGACATCTCAAAACCGTTACATATAAATGTTGGAAATTTGTTTGTACCATATAGCCTATTTTTTTAAACATAAGTCTCTATAATTTTGGCTAATTATCGCCTTAATTATATGTTCTTAAAGTCAATAATTAGAAAAAATTATAAAAATTCAGTTTTGAATAAAATTAGAATTCATAGCACAAGCAATTTCCAAATTTTCTACGTAACAGTTTTGCGATGTCTGCTGCTTTTCAGGACTTAAAAAATTAAACATGCTAAAACAGCACAGTTAGGAAATCGTCAATTTAATTGAAATTTAATACGGTATCGTGTATTATTACACACTTTAGTGGTAGTAGCACAACTAGTGGTAGAATTATTCCCTGTGCCAAACTCTACACGATAAAACACATTTTATTTCTAACCTGTAGTAACAAATTAACATTAGTTCATTCTAGGTTTCCTTATGTAGGTTCGCCTGATTACCAACTGCATGCAATGAATGTATTGTTCTGACAAACAAACCATTTATTGCGCCACCATAACAATACGCACGAATCAAAACTGACGTTGAAAAGGTTCTACGCTCATCCAAAATGCTCTTAAAAAGCATAAACTACACTATGTGAAGCCCCCTTATTAGCATGACTTGCAATTTAAAATTATTGAAATAATTATATTGGTCTTGACTTTTGTCATGCGTTAACAGAGCGCCGATACGATGAACGGGAATTAAATAATAGAAAGTGGAATTATTTGACCAACAGTTTGAGGAGTTTAATAAATACTTTCTTGATATGAGATAGAAATCGTATGCGTTTTTGAGTTTCCTGTTCTTCTGTTTGCCCCGAAAGATAAAAGAAGTTGCGAACAGTTCCAGCCTTCTATACGCAAAGTTGAGTGAGGAATTGTTTACACTTTCCGTAAAATCCTAATCTTCTTAAAAATGTTAAAAAGGTTCAGGAAGTAAGTAACAAATCATTTGATGACGTGCACCTGTAACAAGGTACACATTTTAAAATCTTCGTTTCGAATATTAATAATTAAAAAATACACCTTATACCTGTTTCACCGAAATATTTGTATAACAAAGGAAAGTCACGTTAATGTTACCATGAAATACACCCACAATATTCGCTTAGTGTGTTGTGAGCAGACGCCAGACCACGTGGTTACTCTTTCACTGCAACATTGATGGTCAATAAGTGAAGACTCCAGTACATCTGACAGGCCGATGGAGGTAGTACTCTCTATAAAGTAGTTTCCAAATTTTGCCACACGTGCATATCGGAGCGCTATGGAAGTAGGTATGGTAGAATTGTTTCCCAGATATCAATGGTAGTACTTCTGAAATTTTTATAAAACAGTCAAATGTATACTGAAGTTACCAGACTTACCTTGTAACAACAGTAAAAGTTTGCACATTTACAAGGCGGAAATATGGTAACAGTACCATATTGCGTTTAGGTTAATTACTTACTAAACATTTTAGGAAGTTTTTTTAAAGTAATGTGTAAGAAACCCATTGCAAATAGGACATTTGCTGCGTCACCAGAGTTATTTGACTGGATTCTAGTAGGAGAAATGGTCAGAAAGTAACTGGAATCCTTATTCGTACCCCTTTAATTGCTCTCAGGATATTCTTGAGGATGGTGGTTTATCGCGGAAAATATTTACCGTTCGCTAGTCTTCGATATAGTGTATTAATTTCTTACATATTTTTGTCTAACTTGCAAGATCCTATTTGACTGGCCAATGCTAATTCTGGCTCACTAAGAATGAACGTATGTGAGTGGTCTGCAAACAACACAAATATGCTATATAACCGCGGTGCAATCATGCAACACGCATGACGCTACATTGGTTTGAAGAATTTGCAGACAGAAAATATTATAAAAGTTTTCCACTATTTATAGCTATTCTGGATGTATAACATTTCATATTTTCTGGCTGGAGAGTATCTTAAATTCACAAGAAGTACAGTTACGATGCAGTGATTTAAATTATCATACACAATGCACTGACGTACCCATCTGCTGAAAACGCGCTGTTGGTGCTGTGTGTCCATTCACTACAGATTAAAACAGCACGATACAATTTCACCAAATTCGCTGTTTCTGAAGAAAAAAAAGCTTCATTTTGCTTTAAAACCGAGGATTCTTCTATTGTTAATGACAGAGAAAATTATTCGTTATATCCATAGTAGCATATAACGTTAACATCAACTTACACGCAACGATGTCTGCTTACAAACATATGTCTCATTTTATTAACTTAACATGTATCAGATGTTCATATTAAATTATTTATGATAGTTTCTAACGTAAACGAAACTGTAACAGGTAAACACTCCTATTCTCATAAGCAAGTTTGAACAATTTTCTGCTGCGAAATTTCTCGTTGATACACTAGTTTAAAAACTCATCTCAGCGTTTCTTATCGCGTTCTGAAACGTTATTGGCCCGATAGGAAAAGTTTTCATAGAAAATTTCAATTCGAATTTTGAACATGTACAGAGTTTTCGGGTGTAAAAAACCAGAAATGTTTGTAATATTTAAAAAATGAATACTCCTGAAGATTTTTTTTAACATAGACAACCGTGTAAATAAGTGAATGGTTTTGAGTAAACTTAGAATAATTTTACTGACATCTAGCCGTTAAACTGAACGAATAGAGATGAAATATACTCAGTTTAGTATAACTTAAGTAAAATTTGACGTTAATTATGGACAATAACTGTTATTATTTTGTCATCATATATCACAACACATGGCAAAATTTACGGTACAATTGATGAAATAGACATGTCAGGTTCCTTTTACAATTTGAAATGTCTATTGAATAATCTTAAAAAATCTGAAACACTTAAAAAGTAGTTCTTTCAGGACTACCAAATTTTACTGAAGCTACGCGATACAGAGCATAATAAACTTACGCTCGAATAAATAGTTGTGTTTCAATTACAAGCCGTCAACCAATTATTTTGACATAATTAGTTTATAAGCACCCCACTGTTCTCGTTCATAATGTGTATCCTTGGAAAATAAATTGAAAAAAATAACGGAAGAGTTTTGTACCGGGTTTTCATGACATACATTTCTTGTATCATAGTCGTTTATGGGTGAGGTTATATAGATAACTTAACCCTCCTAAACACAGCCCTGTTTGAACAACTTAATTCAGCTGCTAATTACCTAGGCAGCGCCTTGCTCTAAAAACCTGCTATTAAGCGAACGGCGCCCTCGTGTCGTATATCTTGCCCTTAAGTCGTGTGCAGGTGGCGCCTTGGAGGAAGTTGGGCGCAGGCTTGGATGCTGGATGGGCTAATTACCGGACCTTGCAGCGATCCAGCTCTTGAGGTGGCCAACAAGGATAACGTTTTTGTATGCGCCTTCTACCTCACATTTTTAACCCTAACCAAAAAGGAGAAGTGTTATAAGTTTGATGGCTATGTCTGTCTGTGGCTTCATAGTTCCCAAACGGATGGACCGATTTCAATGTTTTTTTTTTGTATGGCAAAAATAATTGTATATATCATTTTAACTGTGTGAAATGTCTAAATTATTTAATTTCATATTTACGACAGTTGTAGAAGTATTTAAGTTCAAAAAGTTGAAACAAAAACAAAAATTAAAATTAAAAAAAACCGTCACCCTGAAACAATTCCTCAAAAAATAACAAAACATATGTTTATTATAATTGATTTTTAAATTCGTCGCAGGTACGCAAAGTAAACGAAATTTTCAGTTAAAAATTAGCGAATTTGAAACTGAACGAAACTACAATGCTAAATCGACAAAATTACGTATACATACAAAAATGTTATTTAGTTTTATCCTAACTTTATATTTCAGTTTATCTTCTGAAATTTTCACTCGTGTACACACATTAAACATAAGCATAGCTGCAGTAAATTTTTCTTTTTAAATGTTGCTAATTTAAACTGTACCTATTTTATTTACTTAGCAGTCACTCAACGCATTTAAGTCAATAATAAATTTAAACTATTGAATTTTACTTTTTAATGAATTATTTTATGTGACGTTGTTTAAATAAAATTTTTATTTAAGCATTATTTTAATGACTAGTTATCAAAACCCGTTAATATAAACACAAAAACTGGCGTAGTTTTCTCTAGACATGTGCTTGCATACTTTTTGACTAATAAATGTACACTCACAAGCAAAACAAGATAACTGAGCAGATAGGAGAAGTTGTGCAAGGTAAAGAAATACGCTTGTTTTGAAATGAAGCGTGTGAACGTAACGCTTGCTACGTCAGATCACACGAACACCAGAGTTTATAGCATTCATTGCTGTAAGTTACGTGCAAATAGCGATACATTTTTTTTAACTTTCTGCAGTGCATGTTTATATTACGA
The DNA here is from genome assembly GCA_003012365.1 of Medauroidea extradentata. Taxonomy (NCBI): domain Eukaryota; kingdom Metazoa; phylum Arthropoda; class Insecta; order Phasmatodea; family Phasmatidae; genus Medauroidea; species Medauroidea extradentata. Next base: position 5,130 of record PNEQ01123256.1, on the reverse strand, counting down.
AAAAATAAAAACAAGAAGTTATATTTATATGTACCATTAGTGAGTATAATCTCTTTTACTTTGTACAACAGATTTGTTACAATTACGTTACACGGTATTTTGGGTTTAATTCATGGTAGATATAAATGGATAAAAGTTACTGTAGGCCTAATACTCGATGACATAATCAGAAACTCACGCCTTATTTACGATTTCTCAGAACGCTTTCGTAACTACGCGGTGTGCAACTAAAGCATTACATACCGTAACAACTTTAAATTAAATCAGGGGCTACTTAAATATACATATATATGTATCCACTTTTTCAAAACAAAACAAAAAATTATAGTAGTAAAGGCATGTATGAATACATGGTTTATTTATTACCATTAATTATTTGTCTGATTTGTGATATTAGTTCATTATTTCCAGAAAGATGTCATCGAAATATTCCCTTATTTATGTGGTGCTACCATACAGAATTACAAAAAGTAAGATGCTATCCGTATGTTTTACGTTTGTGGTAGATATAATACTAGTGTCATTAATTTCACTGAAATGGTTTGCCAACGTTAAATGCCATTTTGTAAATATGTGCCCCAAATAATCTATGTCATAACAAAATATCCACCATAGTAATAATTGTGCGCCAAATTAAGATAGAATAGGTCGATTATAACGCAAGTCGTTTAATTAAATATATTTCTTCTAGTGATTTGATATTAGTACAAAACTTTTTTAATAACTTATACTTAATAACAGCAGACTTAGTATGATTAAATTTGGTTATGATCTAGTTAGAACTTACCAAAGTATAACATAAATTTATTAATGTCACGATATTTTCCAAAACGGTGGACATCAAAAAATAAAATGTATTATACTCGTAACTTTGTTTATAACAAGTTAAAGTATAAATACGTCTAAATTTTGTGTAGCTGTTCCAAAAATAAAACATAAAGTGTGTAATTATTCATGACACAATATTTTTTAAAATCGTAGATTTACAGTATTGAACCTTACTGAAACTCAAACCTTGTGTCTCGAATTGTCAAAATATAAAAGTTGGATACCGTCAGCCCTGTAGTTCCCGAAAATTTAATTAAATCTTTATTTAGCCATGTAGTACGCACTTAAAAAATGGAGTGCCGACAAGGACAAACCCATTTGAAATCAAAACTCGAATGACAGCAAGCCAAAATAAAATAATAAATAAATAAATAAAACTACTTGTCCAGTAATTCTCAAAATATGACACATAATCGTTATTGATTCATGACGTTCTGCACTTGCAAAGTAGCTGATAACTTTCAAAAATGCAATTTAAAATAAATGCAGGGATTGTAAAATGTTAATTAATAAAATTTAGTAGAAATCAGTGCAAAAGTTTCCTAAATATAATGTATAAGAATGAAAGTTTGCTGTCTTGTTAGTTTTCTATGAGTTCCTATACTATTAATCCGTTTGAGAAAGTAACTTTGGGGAGTTCTTGTGCGTGTGCCCACTGTTATGTATAACGAGAACCTCGCTTGCAGGACAAGCTAGCGGTGATGACAGTGCAATCAAGTCAGTAGTTACACAAGACAAGGGCCTCAGAGATCCTCCCCACCTGCTCTGAGGTGCAGCAATATATCCCTATGTATCTGTCTTCTTAAAGCCTTACACCCGTCATCAACTTGCTAGATCGGTCCTAGGTCGAGATCCACGACGTGCCGCCGTCCGTTGTTAAGAGAACTATGAACTTAGCCGTTGGACGGTGTCGTGGCGTGACACGTGAATACTTTTTTAAGCGAAACCGCCGATCTTATTGTTGTTATCTATGAAAAATAACACCCACTTGAATTTATGTATGCCATTTTTTGAAAATTCAGTATGCTTGTTAGTAACATAATTTTGGGCCTCTGTAAATGGCTGAAAACGTTTTTTTTTTTTAGACTGCTGTTAACTCTGAAAATACGACCTTAATCCGTAAATTGCAAAATGAGGTGCTTGCATTGGTCTTTACCTCATATTAGGCAATTTTAGGGTCACCGCTTTAAGTCCTACAGGAAAAAGAGTACTAGGAAAACATTGCACGCCAGTTTAGCGCTGCGAATAGAGACCATGTGCCTATCGTCGAGTGTGGTACTCTAGCTCTTATCGCTCTCACGCGTCAAACGCGGAAATTTCAAACCAATACACAGCACCCTTAACCGTGCCACCGTAGTCAGCCTCAGCATGATGTTAACGGTTAGGTCTGAGGTGTCCCATCATATAATATAACATGAACTTAACGTAATTTACTAAACAGCTTCTCCATTCCTACCTAATTTTTTCAGTACAACCGTGTCGTAATCTGTAATGTAAAGTTAAAGCCACAGTATTTAGATAACGTATTTCATTTAACCGTAACCGTCACCTGAAGAATTATCTACTTAACTAGTTTCTGTAGTAAATGCTTACCTCCGACTATAGCCACCCCACTCACATTAACTCTTGTATAAAACAGTTTAAATTAAAGTTTTATAACATTTCTGCCGAAAAAAATAGAGAGGGGGAGAAGCAAAACTGGGCAGAGAGGCACAGCAGATACCCTAAATATTTAGTGGGGAAAAAAATTGGTGAGTTTTTGTATGTGCGTCCGCGAAGGTATCTGCCAAAATAATAATTTGGGAAGATGGCACAATGAGGTACCCAAAAATTTAGTGGGCTATGTAATACATGCAGGGACAGCTAGTATGGCATACAATCGTAAATGTTTCATGTTGTGCTGTTATTGCCAAATTGCTGGTAACGTTAATTAATGCACAGGGGACGTGGTAGATAAATAAGCGCGGCGTTTTACAACAGAGATCTACACTTTTTGAAAGTCAGTATAAAAACTACAAAACAGCAATTCTTGATAATAATATTTGCCAACTTTATGAGCAAACATTTACCCAGAATGATGCATTTGTTAAGCGTGATATCATGCGTCGGAATTAAATGTACGAGTTTTCAGCGTCAGAGATTATTCTTCAGATATACGTTACTCGAGAAAAATTTTTGCTCGGAAGTTGAAGTTGGCAAAAAAAAAAAAAAAACTATTGTTTGGGATTGCTGTTATTTTTTTTTTTTTTTTACATTAACCTACGAGAAACCTACAATTCTAAACTGATGCTTTTAGTTCTGAACTGTATACCACGCACTCCTAAAATAAATACTGGGATTTTAAAATATTTATGTACAAAATTTGTTTGAAATTAGTGTAGTTGTTACCGAAATATGACATAAAATATTTAAACAAGCACATCGTACCATATTCCGAACTGGCGGACCGAAAAACAGACATCCTAATAAGCATATGCAATCGAATGATAAACTGCCAAATTTTAAAAGTTCTTTGTAATTTGATGTGTAATTTCCGATTTATTAAATAAATTCTTACTATCGTCGTACGTTATTCCAAAATACAGACATCCAACAGTAATTATATGTATAATCACTGTGCTGCTGTTCATTCAATATCTGTTATCAAAAACCAAAATAAAAAATTTTGAATGAATGGGTGAAATAGTTCCTGAGATATTAAACAGACCGCCATAGTAATAAATACTGTGTATGATCGAGAAATACAAATATCAGACGCAGTTACTGAAGAATTTATAACAAGCTTGCTTCCCGTCGGAAAGTATGATAAAATGCCTTGGAAATTTGCTAATGACATTCTAAGTAATTGGCTGATATGTCATGTCCGACCATATCATCAGCAAACCAAAGAAAGAGGGAATCCTTTGCTGGGTTTTGCCGACAGTAGCTTTATTTACTAGGTAGAAGATTTGCAGCAAACTTCAATGCAGTGCTGTTGCTGAGTTTGGCGTGTAACTGGTTTCACATATGTTTTGAAAGTAACTTTCTACATTAAGTTTGTTTTCTTCTCTTTAATTAGTACATTGGGGGCACGCGGAGTTTTATGGCAAAAATAAACAATTTCGCAAAAGAATTCAGCGGATTTAAAGCGCCAATCAGGCGACTGCCGTAAGTCCTTCTTTCTTTGCCTTAGTCTCAGATAATTTATTTCTTGACTTTCAGCTGCTCTCTATACACAAGGTGTATAGAGAACTGTTATAGTTAGCCATGTGCCGTAGTACAGCAAATATAGTTTACGGCTGCGCTGGTTATCGGATAAATATCGCGACACAATTCTGCGCTATATTTAGAGCCAGTGATTTTCGGTGAAAAGAATTGTGCAACAACTTGTTTCAATGTCTTACGTGCACACCTGCAATTCTGGTTTGTGGTTATTAGTAGAATATAAAAGGGCAGAGGCGTGGCCCATTTGACTGCACCAACCAGAACAATGTTACCACGACACCACAAGTCCGTGATTTGCGGGTAAGACCCCGAGATGCCGATAGTTAAAAACTACCAATCATTGACCATGAAGCAGAGAAATAGTTGTTCACATAAGGTATTGAAACAAATTGTTGCAGAATTCTTTTCACCAAAAAACACTGGCTCTAGCTATATTTTATCTTTCCACTCCTGCCACGTCTTTAAATTAATGTAATACATATTATTGCCTCTATAAACTGAACCATTTTGTGACCATAGAGCTACGTAATTAGGCCTATGTATGTCCAGAAAAAATAGATCACTTGATGAAACTAATCAATGGAAGGAATTGTTCAAAACTTACGTAATAGCCTATATTTAAAACTGTTTGATGAGATATAGAAAACAATTCAACTATTATAATGGAAATATATGCCAATGTAACGTTTACAAAATAATATCATTTTTGAATCCATTCAAGTTAATTTATTTTAAGCAATGATAGTAGAATATTTACTTTTGGCATTGCTGCCACATCAATAGAGAATAAAGTGACCACTGTACATGTCACCTTGTTTACAGTATTACCCATTGATTGTTTATTTTACGACGTTCGTTTTGTTTTATGTTTTTTTTTTAAGTATTTATTTATTAACTGTTTCTGCGGTTGTTTTGTCGTCTATTGTTGCTGTGTGCAAGTTCTGGATACTATGTTACTAGATAATGAAAGAGTTGCAAGTCTTTTTGTCCGGGTAGCACGTCGTTGCTGTCCTCTCGGGGCGGACCGATACTTATGTCGATTTGTCGGTATGGCTCTTAAGCAATACGGTCGCGCGCACGGAGCCCCGGCAACTAATT
>PNEQ01123255.1:41898-65234 GCA_003012365.1 Medauroidea extradentata | reverse complement strand
TTTTTTTTTTTTTTTTTTTTTTTTTGTAATGGATATTTAATTCAATTTTCAGGTAATTTTCCACAGCCGCTTGGGAATATATTCCTTAATTACTTTCGTAAATTTACCACACACATGTGTGATGATTTTTCTTCGCATGTCAAGAGTACGTGGTAGATGCATAACTACTAAAAACCAACAAATAAAATTTACAGGATTTTGCAGTCAAATACATGAACAGTGGCGGCTCTAGTGATGTTGCCAGGGAGGGCACAAGTTGCAGAGAACTGTATATGGTTGTGCGCTAGTTGATGCTATGCTGGTATGTAGGTGCCGCACACAACACAATATGTAGCCATAAGATATTTCATGTCATTGGTACACGGCGGCACGTTCATACGAGTGTACAATTCTCTACAACTTGTGCCCTCCCTGCCAACAACCCTCGAGCCGCCATTGTATATAACAATTACTAAACGGCAAGCCTAGATAATGACATAGGAAAACTATGAGAGTAAACATTGTCCCAGAAAGACGCATTCGTTAAGCGTGAACTTTTGCGCCGAAATTAAACGTACCAGATTGTGACGTCAGAGGTTGTTCTTCATTAATACGTCACTCAAGAAAAATTTTAGCTTAGGAAGTCGGTGAACGGTACCTATGGCATGGTTTGTAGGGTTCTCGAAGCCAGTTTGCAAGAATAAAAAACCCGCAATCCTAGACAATAATATTTGCCAACTTACTGAGCAGAGTAACGTATTTTTGAAGAACAATCTTTGGCGACGAAATCTTGTATACATTTAAATTCCAATGCAAGAGACCACTCTTAACAAAGGCATCTTTCTGGGTAAATGTTTGCTCATAAAGTTGGTATATATCATTATCTAGGATTGTATTTTTTTACGTGTAGATAGTTTATACTTGGAGTTTTCATCTTTGGTTTATAGTCTATGCAGTGTAAATATTCCTGATTTTCACGTTTCTATTCTGAAAAGAGGGTTTGTAAACAGAATTGCAGGAACCTTGTTTTTCCACGAAGTAAGGATGGTTCAGAGGTTAAAACAATGGTGGCACTAGGAATCTTCCTCAGAAGAGAAATATCAAAATCAGGCAAACTTACACTGAATAGACTATATACTACCGCACATTCATAATCACTGTTTGCTCGCCTCACATACAAAGGAATTTAATCTCAAAATATTTTCTTTAAAGTGTGTTAGGTGCTAGTGGCAACAAAAACCAAAGAAATAACAGGCTTCGTTTACGTCAAGGGATTGCCATGTGACTTGTGCTTCTGTACGCACGCCTACTCTAGGCCGACGTGCAATATTCAAGTCCGGACAATGTCTTCCCCCCACCACGTCAGATGTAATCTCCCGACTCTCGGTCGACGAGAAGGGAAGAATGTGTGTGGGGTGGATGGAAAGTTCGCGTGGGTCTTAGTGGTAGTGGAAGGGAGGGATAAATCGCTCGCTGCCATTTTTCTCTGCTCGTTCTTTCTGATCTGTTTATCTGATCAGCGTCTCCCCTCCTCCCATTTTCTGGTCGTCCTTACCTATCCCACTTTTTTGAAAGTTTTCTTGAGGGACGGCGCGGAGTATGTTCTTGCAGGGGTTGGACCGACCCTCCCCTTTCATACGGAGCCCATGAGCGACCGAGCAAAATCCCACATGCATTCCAGGCGAGTTTTCGTATTTGGAGGTTCGAGCAAGAGTGCAGTTTGAAGGAAGTCGGGAGGACTCGGCGTAGAAGGGGGAGGAGGGTGGAAATGGCAGAAAGGTAAAGGAAAAATGGGTGGGGTGAGGGGGTAAAACTGTGTCTTTTTTTTCTCTCGAAGGCGCGGCGGAATGAATATAGAATCGTCGGCGGAGAGAACCTGCGGAGTCGCGGAGAAATTTTGACCTGGCCGAGGGGCACTCACTCTCGCCGGAAGAACCTACCCAGAGGCGTTCCTGCGCCGTTTTAAAATTCATTGGCTGGAGCCTTGGCGTCGTGGAACTGCCACTGCTCCCTTCCCCACCCACCAGCCAACCAGCAGTCTTTTTACAACCACGCCACACTCTTGCTAGGAGGTAAATAGAACATGCCGCGGCCATGTTGGCACTGCCGAGGAAGCGTGCGCTTTCTGGGAACGTTCTCGCATAGTTGATTTGGGGACAAGAGAGCTTTGAAATATCTGGAGAGAGTTGAATAATGCGGTAAACTACAGAAGTTGCGCGGGGTCTTCCAGATCATGTGGGACGTAGAAATGACTGTACACAATTCTTGGAGACGCTAGAAAATCGCGAAAGTATTTAAATGTCAACACAGTCTCAAATATACTGTAGTTAGAAATAACTGTTTTATCGCGGGAAAATTAGACTGTTTGCTGGGTTCCAACGTACGTTCAACTTACCAAAAGCTCACTGGTTTTCCCCTGTACGTGGAGCTCTTACCCTATTTGACTGAACCAATAAGAATGCCGCTGTTGTAATAGTTCACGCCTGTTATTGGCCTGCCGAGAGCCACGTTATGTTAGACGTACTTCACCCAATCATACGTGTTGTGAAAAACTAGTGTTTTCAAGGGTATGCTGGCACAAACAATGTTCGCGATATGACTTCATCTCTGACTATAGTTAAAGATGATGGTATATCGCGCAAATGTTCTGGGTTAACATACCCTTGAAAACACTATAGTTTATTGCATCATTATGATTGGGTGATATGCGTCTGCCACAACGTAGCTGTCTGCAGACCAATAACCGGCATCAAATATTACAATAGTGGTATTCTTATATTCTCAGTCAAATAGGGCAATGATTCTAATAACAGGCTAAAACCAGTAATTTTCTGATAAGTTGAACGTGTGTTGAAATACAGCAAACAGTCAAGTCTTCCCGCAGTAAGCCATCATCTACTCGATTATATCTAAATGTAGTATATAAATGTATGCTATAATTATTATTGGATGATATTATACGTGACGTATGTAAATTGTTTCGAGACAAAACACACATGTGCTATTGCCAAGAGAAGATATTGTGAGTTGAGCGCATTGCGCATAAATACCAAGAGACAAGCAGTGTACCAAAAATGACCAGCCTTAAATCCCGTTGTAGTCTAACAGTGCACATATCACATCTGAGACAGTAGGTTTTTATTATGTATTTAATTAATCCATGCGTCAAAAGCCAGAAGACTAAACAACATTTTTTGTATACAAAATTGCTAATATAACAAAAAATTCTAAACTACAGCAATTTTTTTAATAAAATATATTTAGTAACGGGGTTGAATGAATGTCAAACAGTTGCCCGAGACAAGTAGTTTCGAAGTGAGTTATTTCATTATGTTGATTGGTTGGTTTTCGATGTGGATAAAAACGAAAGAGAAACACGCAAATTATTTTCCAGTTTGAAATGCCGTTATGGAAAAACTGGCCAAAGCTAATTTCTTGTTGCATGAAAAAATTTACTTTAAAGTTACATCTACACGACAAACAATATTTCTACGAACATAAAATTACAATATTCTTCCGTTGAGCGCTTTTAAGGGTGTCCAAGTGAGGAAAAATTGTAATTTTATATTTGTATGAAATAGTGTATGTTTTGTAAGCTTTACTTGGGATAACATTTGCCTCTTACAAAAAAAATCAGCTCGACCAGTTTTCTCATAATATCACTTCAAAGTCAAAATTTGAATGTTTTTAGTTATTGTAAACCGCAAAAAACAACCAAAATAAATGATTTAGGAAACTCACATCAAAACTACATGTTACAGGCTACTGCTTGACACATTTTAAAATTCACTACAAAATATTTTTGTGTTAAAATAAAGTTTTCTGAAATTTGGAATATTTTTTTCATTCTTTTATCGGTTTTCTTTAATACAGCAAATAGTTTGTAATGCGTTTTAAAACATGTCAAGCAGTGGCTCGTGGCATGCAGATTCAGTGTGAATTTTTTAATTTATTTATGTTAGTTGCTTTTTGCGACTTACAAGAACTAAAAATGTGCGAAATTTGACTTTGAAGTGATATTATGGTAAAACTTGTTGAGCAAATTTTTTCTTAAGAGACAAATGTACTCTCACGTAACGTCTACAAATCTAACACTGTTTCATACAAACATAAAGTTACGATGTTTCCTCACTTGAACGCCCTTAAGACCATGATATTTCATTTATTTCAAACAATTGCAAATAACTCGAATATTTTTTAACAAATTGCTTTGAAAAAATTTGAGACTCTTTATAGTCATACGATACACAATTTAGCCTGAGAGTTTTTTCATACTAACGTACCGTTTGGTAGCAAGAAATTATTTTCTTCATTTTGGCTTATTTTGACAAGGAAATATGTGATATTTTGGGGGTAAAAATCTAAAAAATAATTTGGTGTATTGCAACAGAAAAAATCCGGTACAAACGATGGTAATTATATGTTAAAACGGTAAGAAATAATTTTTTGTTGCGTTAAAAATTTTTTTTCGGAACCCCTGCAAAACTAAAGAGCGAGGCCTTAAATGGCTAAATGTTCCCAAGCCTACACTGTAAAAAAAATTTTGGTAAATTTACTCTACATGTAATGGAAGCATATTACCTCTACAAGTGAGGGAAAATTACTCAACACGTGTCAAGGAAAGTTACTCAACTGGTAATGTAATTTTCCATTACGTATTTGCGCAAGATCTCTAGGACAATTTGACATAACGCGCGAGCGAAACTTCCGAGTGGTTTGTGTGGCCAATACACTACCTTGCGAAAATTTCCACACATGTTCGGAAATCAGACTTTCCTCTCAAGGTTGGGGAATATTACCATACATATGATGAGTAATATTACTCACTTTTTTTACAGTGTACACAGAGCAATCAGAGGGACAGGAGACCAGGTCATGAGTGACTGTGCAGGGGAGAGGAAGGGGTTGTTAATTCGCGTGTGGCAGGCAGCGACGATCGACCCTGTGTTGGCTCCACGATGCCTGGCGCCCACCTGACTTGTCTGTCTGTCTGGACGCCCTGTGGTACCACGCCTGCCAGGCACCACCCACCCACCTACCCCTGTCCCGGGGGTATTTCTGGAACAACCACTAACCTACCCCCCCCCCCCCCCCCCCCCCACATCATCTAGTTTCTTTACAAGTTACACACTGATTTGTCACGTCGATTTGCTTCATGCAAGAGCTTGAGGGTAGGAGTCCTTCGCGGTGTCAAATTTCCTCCTTTGACGCGTGGGAACAGCGTAGCGATAAGAGCCAGTGTCCCACGCTTGACGAGAAGCATATCGTCTCTATTCGCAGCGCACCAAACTGACGTGCAATGTTTCCCTTGTAGTATTCTCCCTAAGGGACTTTAAGCGGTGGCCGCAATATTTTATTTTTGAATAGCATGAAGATTCAAAGGTCTATACTTGTGATGGAAAACTGGGACGAGCGGACGACGAGGGCCTTAAGTGCTGCTGTAGAAGATTGTTCACGGTACTGTGACTTCTTTCTATAGCGACAGAGTCAGCCTGCACATCAGTACAAGAATGAAAGGATATAGTTTTGGAAAGACAATTTATACGATATCTGTACTAAGGCACGACTCTCTCGCATGGTTCTCGGTACATTTGCCGGAGGTAGTTAGTTGGTAATTCCTCTATTTTGATTCTTAAATCCAGGACAATTTCTGGTTTCCTTTTGAGAGTTAATATCCTTCAATTTTGTCGACAGCCACAAACTATTAAATTTAATTTTTTCTGGTATTACAATATTATTTTTTTTTATTAGCATTGTCTCGCGTAAATGTTTTGAGCAATTTTCTTTCCTTTTCTGTAAACGAATCCACTATTAAATTTTCCCTGATATTCTGTGATTGATTTAGGTAATGGATGTTAAGCTTAATGTAATGTCTTTCTCTGCATGCATTGGTAAATGTTAAATAAATTTTGAGCAAGCTAGCCTTGGTTGAGTCTCATAGAGAAAGCAAAACATGATGACAATAGAGGCGATATCACAATACATGTGCTGGCCGACGTCGCTCGTAGCGCCTCATAGATATACGCCCCGCACACACAAACACACCCTTCACCAGGCGGCCGCCTTAGGCCTTGCTCTCTAGTTTTGCAGTGGTTTTGAAAATATTTTTTTACGCAAATTAGTACATATATCAAAAATTCATTCTGTCAGTTTTAACATTTATATATCATAGTTTGTATCTGAATTGTTCTGTTGCAATACACCAAATTGATTTTTAGATATTTGCTCTTGAATTAGCACAAATTGTGCTGTCAAAATAAGCCAAAAGCAAGTAGATAATTTTTTCCTAGCAAACTGTACATTATTTAAAAAAATTAATCATGTGCCAAAATTGTGTATAGTAGTCAAACAATGTGCTGGGCTTCAGCCGTTACAAGATTATTAGAAAACTGCTGAGCGTGCGTAAGATATGTCTGCTTAGGAACAGCATTTAAAGAACATTACACACGTGTATACACATTTAAAGTACTCAGTTGGACATGGCTGTACAAGAAGGAACCAACCCACAGTTTACTAGAACTGAGATATTCAAGGTCAAAGTCTACTGTGTCTATATAAACCTTGCATAAACCATTTTTTCTGGGCTCTTATTTTTCTTCAAATATTGTGATCTAATGTTTATTATTTTTCTAGAATATATTATGTACCTTTGCCTTCTACTTGGTATAATCATCTCAAAATAAATTACTTCGTGGATTGGTTCATTTTTGCATAACTACGTCCAATTATTTTTTTTTTATTTTGTATTTTGTATCGAAAAAAAATTGCTCGAATTCGAAATTAAAATTTACTAAATTGAAGCACTTTTTCTAAGAACACAAACAAAAATATTTTTTTATTTATATAGGAGTCCTTGTAGTGTACACCATCGTTATTCGCAGTAAATTGTTTCCGTATGGTATGTTAGTTGGATTTAACGGCTTACATAAAATCGTGATATGCAAATTTCGACGTTTACGAGTCATTACGAAAAAACTATGAGAATTTCATAACATCAAAATCAAGTCACAATTTATGTCTAACATAAGAAAAAAATATCTTGCACAAACGTAAAAATAAAAATATGTCTTTGAAAATTGATGTTGACCGCGCCCTTACGTTGCGTGAACATAAAAAAAAAATAATAATAATAATAATAATAATTCCAAGCTTCAGTAGGTACTTCAAAATGTACTAACAGGACGTGTGTGAAACTCAAAATCGGGCTCTCGACTTTACTGCAAAAATTTCTTTCTACTAATAATATTATATTGTCGCCGCTTAAAGTCCCATAGTGAATGGGTCGACGGGAAGCTTGCACGCTAGTTCAGCGCTTGGCTCGTTGAGGCAACGAGGCATTTGATGCGCGCTTCGAAGTCACCCGTATAGCTCCGTCACTTCTAAGCCTCAAACTAACAAAACCGCTCAAGATAGGCGGCGACCTTAAAAACTCATTCTTACCACAAGTTTTGTTGCGACATAATTATTGTTTAAATATGAACCACACCAAAGAAACTTGGCTACGTACAGAAATATTGCTCCAAGAATAAGATAATGGGAAAAATTGTGTTACTTAACATAGTTATTAGCATTTATGGTAAACTATATTTATTTGTAGTTATTTTTTAAGACAAGCGTAAGCTGGAAAAACATATATTGCAGGCTTTCGCGGTCATTGTTGTCATTTTCTTGGCTTCTGGGGGTGAGCCGCGTCTTGTTTTGCTAATTAGACAACGTTTCTGCAGTCCTTGCAATTGCCATCATCAGGTCGATGCAGGATCAGACTATCTGACGCGGTTCAGCTCCAAAAGCCAAGAAAATGTGGAAAAACTTATGTATGTTTAAAAAATAATATATGTTATTAAGAGTGCCTGGTAGGTAAATAAACGCTGAAAACATCAATTGGTTTCTACGCTTTTTCTCGAAGCTAGTATGGATAAAATACTCAATGACAAACCTAGATAATGGTATCTGCCAATTTTATGAGTAAATATTTACCCATAATGACTAAATTCGTTACGCGTGATCTCTTGCGCCGCTGTTAAATGCACGAGGTTCCGGCGTCGAAGATTGTACCTCAGCAGTTCGTAACACTGGAAACAATTTTGTTTAAAACGTTGACTAAAACTATTGTCTAGGATTGCTATTGTTTAACTTCCGCAAATTGGCTTCAAGAAACCTACAGTTATAGACAAATGCTGTTAGCGTTGAATTATGTACCACACCATCGGAAAACTTTTACGAACGAAGTAAGTAACTTGAATAACGTGTTTATTTATTTATTTATTTCGCTGAAGAGTAAGCTATACAGCCTCATTTTTTTTTTCATTTAATGTAATGAACCAATCTTTTCTGTGCGAGACTTAAAAGGGCGTGGTACATAATTCAACGCTAAAAGCATTCATGTGTAACTAAGGTTTCTTGATGCCAATTTGCGAAAATTAAACAATAGCAATCCTAGACGATAGTTTTAGCCATCGTTTTAAGCAAAATTGTTTCCTATGTTACGAACTTCTGAGGCACAATCTCTGACGCCGGAACCTCGTGCATTTAACTGCGGCGCAAGAGATCACGCGTAACGAATTTAGTCATTATGGGTAAATATTTACTCATAAAATTGGCAGATACCATTATTTAGAATTGTCATTGAGTATTTTATCCATATTGGCTTCGAAAAATGCATAGAAATCAATTGACGTTTTCAGCGTTTATTTTTCTACCACGCATTGTTGATTGCTAGGCATACACGTTTTAATTACAATGCTAAATTAATATAGAATTATGGGTGTGGACAGTTGATACTCGACATCACTATCCTACGCTGCAAAAATGTATTTGTAAACTTACAGTATCGATTTATACGAGTGTTAAAAGAAATTCACGTGGTAAAATTGTTGTTGATTCGGTAGAGTGACCAATCGCTTGTGTCAAATGCGTAAATGACGTCACGTAAAGGCTGGTGAGCAGTGGAATGACAGTGAGTGCTCCAGTTTGTACAGATGTATAAAGTCTAGCCTGTCACCCCAGTATTAGCGTGAATTGTTCATGTCACTACTAACTTTGCTTACAGAATGTATAACAACTTGGAAGCCTAATTACAACCACTTTTTTTATGTATTAACATAATATTGACGAGTTCGGTACTTTCTCTTAAAAAACAGGATACATGCTACTAGAGACTGGAAAAATTCGCCGATTTACTGACCTAAAGGTTAGCCTCCAAAAATACATGTGAAATCGTTTAGATAGCAGCTGTATCACAGAATATGTAGGAATACAGAAGTGAAATAGCCTGTAGACCAGCGAACTCAGTCACGCACGCCAGTAAAATGTCTTCCCTGGCCAGCAACATGGCGGATACACCTACCACCAATCAGCGTAAGGTGACTGCCCTGCTAGCCAGCAGGCGGACCAATATGGAACCAGCCGTAACACACAGGAACCAAACATACACGGGACTGGTATCAACAACCTCGGACAGCCAATAGTTCGTCAATACCATACGAGCCGCCACGTCATTTCGCTTCTGTATTACTATCTAGTATGCGGCTGTTTATCAGCTGCTCGCTGACACAGTGAAATGGGCCTGTATTCAATCACAGTTTTATTATTGGCTCAGCTACTTCCAGGAAGTGTCGAGTAAGTCAGCGGCCAATTGTGAACGTGATACAGACCTAAAGTTGCTGGTATTCTAGCTTGCGCCTAAAAGAAAACGCGAATTTTTCGGGCCTCTACACATTACGCGCTGTGCTACTATTAAAGCTCCAGATGATGACGTCTCTCTCAGTGTTCTGTCATTTATTAAATACATGAAGTGAAGAGCTGTCATGCTTTCAATTTGCTGCACCTGGAATAATTAGGCAACAGTTAGCCTCTGAGTGTAGGTGAAAATTGTTTTGTACCTGTTTGTTTCAGTGAATTAAGTACACATTTGCAGCCCAGCTTCTTGGTCAATGATTGGCTGTTTATAACTCTCTGCGTCTAGGGTTCTACCCGCAAATCACATCGACGTGTGGTGTCGCAGTAACCTTGTTCCTGTTGGCACAGTCATATGAGCCAAGCCTACGTTCCGCCAATAACCATGAAGTAGTGCTGCAGATGTGTACGTAAGGCATTGAAACTAACTGTTGCATAATTCTTGTCAGCAAAAATCATGGGCTCTGACCATCACTGACAGCAGAACTGCAGACAGGCACATGAGGCATTGAAACATGTTTTGCACAACAGTTGTTTTTAACAACAGTAAATGATTCTAGTAATCGTGGATGAGTAACATTGCGCACTTTAATAGTAACTGTGGACTTGCACAGTAAATGTGTTCATACACTGTGTCTGTTTATGAGTCTGTTCGGCTTGTGCAGTAAAATAAGTTTTATTAGCAAATTAAACCTACATAAATAGCATTAATAAATTATTTTATTGTAATTTTTATACCAAAGAAACAGTATTTTGGAATATGTTCAGTCTGTCTCCAGTTAAGAAAGAAGTTTTATGGCTTAACTAGACTGAGAAGATAGTTGATGTTACACAAACTAAGTCGTTTACAGAATGACGCATGAAATTTATGGGCTCAAAAATTTATTTAATTATTTTTATTCTACATCCAATTGCATCAAAGAGCAGGTCTTTGAGAAGTGCAGCTGTAAAAGTACAGTTCTAGGTAAAAACAACTGCTTAGTCGGAACGAAGAAAATTAATAGTTAATTTTTTGTAGGCTTGTCTTAAAACTATAAAAAAATTTGCGTAACTGTTTTAATAAACCCACATTATTTTGTTACCATTACTGTAGATAAATTTTTATCAAACAATTTCTGTGTAGGAAAGCTACTTTCCAGTAGCTCGCTTTGATCAAAATTTCTCTTTTGCGAATATTATTATGTGCTGTGGCACAGAAAGTGCGGTAGTAAAGTGTGCTGCTGAAGCGAAAGTCTAACCACTACATCCTTTCATTTAAATTTTTTGAAGTATAAACAAAAAATGTAGCCTCGTATTGGGATTATTTGTAAATACTTTCTCAAATAAAAGCGAAGCTGTTATAACACGTTTTGTACCTGTGTTCGTTTTGCCCGTCACTTCAATTTATTTTAACCCCCGCCCTGAAACCATCTTTGCTCAAAAGTAATGTAAACGTTCAAAGGTCTCGTTTTCAATTTCAACAAAAATATTTTTAAGTATCGTACACGTATGAGAACCGAACGGACGGACGGATGGTCTGCCCTATATCGTGTGGCAATGGCGACTTTTTTTTTTTTTGCGTCGATCCTGTACGTACGCTACTTGCAATCAGTGGTCTGGAAATTTTGCGAGTTCGTTTTAGGAGACGTTAGTTTCGAGATCTTCCATTTTCATGGAGTCGCGGTGGCCGAATGGAGAGCCAACCCCCCCCCCTTCCCGTGGATCATTTGGTTGAGTAGCCGACTTTGGTTCGAGGGGTTCTGGGTTCGATTCCCAGGTCTGGCTGGGTGTTAATTTGTGATTGTCCAAATGGTTTCAAGAACTGTCTCAATGAGATTGTCTCACGTAAAGGACTCGGGGTTGCTCAAATAAGTCACATTAAATTAGGAGGGGGGGGGATGTTTGGTGCAGTGTTTATGCGGAAGCTTCCGCCTCGCCACTGCACCAAACATTAAAAAAAAATGGTCATTTCATTCGCCTCCCACCAAGGCGATTCGGGTTCGGTTCCCGGCGGGGTCGGTCCACGGATTTTCGCATGTGGGAATCGTGTCGGACGATGCCGCTGGCGGGCGGGTTTTCTCGGGGCTCTCATGTGAGTTAACTTTTGTGATTTGGTCGCTGTGTATGAAACTATTCATTGAGAACTGTGAACAGTAGCAGACGTGCATAAACAGACACGGTTTCCTGTTCTACCTTGTTACATATACAACTGGGCCTCACTCTCTGGAGTAGCAGCCAACGTACAAGTAGCTGAGGAGGCAGGGCGTTGAACTCGTAACATTTTCAAGTTTGTATTAATACAAATGTTTAACGGTCGTTAGCGATAGCGCATGGAGAATGACGAATTTAACAGAAATGTCAATACTCTGAAACCGCAATTAATTTTTATTTACAAAATTTATTAGTTATAGGCGCAATTGTTTACAAATTTTAATATGTAACGAAATGTTGTAATATTTATTTATTAAGAGGGCTTGGTACATAATTCAATGCTAAAAGCATTACTCTGTAACTGTAGATTTTGTGAAGCCAATTTGCGAAAATTAAACAATAGCAATCCTAGACAATAGTTGTAGCCAACGTTTTAAACAAAATTGTTTCCAGTGTTACGAACTTCTGAGGCACAATCTCTGACGCTGAAACTTCGTGCATTTAACTGCGGCGCAAGAGATCACGCGTATCGAATTAATAATTCTTGGTAAATATTTACTCACAAAGTTAGCAAATACCATTATCTAGGATTGTCATTGAGTATTTTATTCATATTGGCTTCGAAAAAAGTGTAGAAATTAATTGATGTTTTCGGAGTTTATTTATCTACCACGCACTCTTAAGATTACATTCGAAATATATTACATAAATTCACAGCTTAGCATGTATGTTTCGTTGTTGATGTGTTTACAATTTACTTGTATGCAACTCTGTTACGCCACTGCTAAACGTTGCGATTCTTCTGTAGACGGTTAAACCTTGCCACGTAACATTTGTCTGATGAAACAGGGCACACAATGCTACAAGGTTTTGTAAAATACACTGGCACGAACTATTTAATAGATTTTCCGTCATCTCTATGCATTGTGCACAGACTTCTGGCTTCTTACAGTGACGGTCATAAGTTCCTTTAACTGCAACATGTCACCCTACTTCGAGATGGTTACTGAAACGGTTTACACCTATACATACTGTAAGATATAAACGTTGCGTATGTGAGCGCTGAAGTAAGTCTGCTACTTTTCGTATGTTTTCTCTTTGATGTCGTCTATATTCTCGTATATTCGTGTCTTTCTTCTCTTTTTTCGTGCTGTCCTTGGCCATTTTTTCGCCATTTTCACACTCCGTTTTTTGGTGCTACGTTTATTTTTATTTTGTTTTGTCTTTCTTCGTACGTCGACTTCTCATATTCCATTCAGAATGAATTTATTTATGTTATTGTTCTATCTTTATATTTTAGTTTTCGTGCAGTATTTTGTGGTACAACAACATTCATTTCCGCAGTTATGTACTTATTACATATTTGTTAACGACAGCAAATACTGGCTTCTTTGTGCGTTTTCTTGAAAAACGGCTACACCCGCCCACAATGGCGTATGTCCAGAAAACGGTTCAGTAAGATGTAACTTTTATAATGTAGGGTGTATGTTTAAATGCGAGCTCCACGTCGTGAAAACACGTTGTTGTAAGCATCCAGGAGTTGTATACAGTTGGGTACAAGATCGCAATGAGAGAAACACCCAGTGTTGTAAAATAAGAGGGAACTGTCATGGTACCAGGAAGTAGCTCCACACACAGGCTGGCCTGGACTTACTTCTGTATAAGCCACTTGTCTACTGCCGTCCACTCCTGTAACCTTCCATCCATCTTGTTCGAGTTCCACGAGAGTTCTTCTAGGCCCTAGCTCTGCCACGACCATTGCTCTTCTCATCCCCCTTTGCCCTTCCTCGTTGTCCTTATCCACTGCCTGCATTCGCCTTATCCTCCCAGACCTCTTCAGTTTTTTATACTACATCTGGCCGGTTCATTCCCCCGTATATCTCCTGTCCCCTTGTTCACTTCCCCACCCCTTATTTTTTCCGTACTACACGCATGCTCTTCCATTCCCAGACTTATACACTGTACAGGGTAAACTGAAAAAAATAATAATAAAACACGTTGTCTTGAGATCTCAGAAGTAAATTTTTTTCAGGTACTTACGATGCTGTGTTTATTAAGGATTTTGTTGTAATGAACTGTTTTACTAACGCTTTAGTAATTGAAACACGGGGATCGTGCCGGGCGATGCCGCTGGACGACGGGTTTTCCTCGGGGTTCTCCCGTTTCCCTTCGTCCTTCTCATTCCGGGGCTTCTCCATTGTTGGGACTAACTTATGTTATGCTTCAAGGCAAGCAGGTGCTTACGAGCGTTCAGTCGTGAAACTGAAGTTCATGTTGTGATACTGTGGTCCTCGGCTATCCTCGCATACGATATGTATAATACGATAACCCCTTCATACACTCGTGTATAGTGTTGGGTGTTGCGCCGTTTAAATATATTGCCCAGACCTGTACTTTTATCGCAGAACCTACCCGCTTGTACCTCTGAATAAACGGGAAATATTACTTGTGGTGATAATATTATCTGTGGATGTTAACAAAAAATGCGTAATGCGTAATGGTTAGGGACCCTTATTTTTCGCGAAAATAATTCTGCCTCACTTTTTTTCCGTGCCTTACGTGCACATCTGCAGTTCTGCTGCGTGGTCAGTAATTGGATATTTTAACTGTCACGAGCCTTGGAATTCTACCTGCAAATCACAGACGTGTGGCTAAGCAGGAACGTTATTGTAATTGGCTCAGTCAAATGACGGTTATTCACATAGACATACTGCCAATAACCATGAAGCAGAAATGCAGATGTGCGCGTGAGGCACTGAAACAAAGTGAGGCAAAATTCTTTTGGCGATAAACAAGGGTCCCTAATGATGGTATATCGTGAAAAATGTTTATGCCAACATACCCTTGAAAACACTGTTGTTTATTGCGACATGTATGATTGGGTGTTATTTGTCTGACTCAAAGTAGCTATCTGCAGACCGATAATAGACATAAAATAATACAATATCGGGATTATTATTGGCTCAGTCAAATAGGGCAACAGCTCTACGTACAAGCGAAAGCCAGTAATCTTCTGGTAAGTTGAACGTAGGCTGAAGCCCAACAAACAGTCAACTTTTCCCGCGATAAACTATCATATCTAGTAATGGTGTTAACGTCAAATGATATTCTCCATTTATAAAGGTCGAAATAAATTGGACTCTTGATTGCTTGTAAGTACATCTCTAACCATAAATTATCTTCCCGTGCAGGTAACTGTCCTGTATACATCACACAGTGAGTGTACGTTGTAAGAGCGCTACCTGTCGAGCTTGGAAACAAGGAGTTAAAGAAGGACTCCATGTTAAAATGTATTGAGTCTTAATTGACCCATTACATTGACCATTATTTCAATATAAAAGTGTTCTAAATATAATTTCGTATCAAATATTACAGTAGTACTTTTTCAAATAACATTTTTTGGGAAATAATATTGTTAAAAATTAGCAGAGTTTATCTATGCCATTCTTCTTCCATAAAAAATGCTGAAACTGAAATTAATAATTTTAAAATTCAATATTTTTTTTAAAAATACAAATAATTTTTATTCTTTATTTTTATGAGCATGACATTGTAGCCTGCAATGTCTTTATCAATTGTGATTCTTTTGATTTTGGTGTATCACTTGGTTTTAGTGTAGTCCTTAAAACGGAAACATGCAAAATATGACTTTAACAAGCCATTACCTGAAAACTATGAGAGATAAAAAAATTTAGTAAGAGCCAAATTTAGCCACATTTTGTGTTCTGAACTAAGTAAAAAAAATATCTGGTACAAATAAAAAATTTAAAATGGTGATGAAAATTGCGGTAGACCGCGCCCTTAATGGCGCCGCCTACCTGCGTGTTAGAGGCTTGGAAGAGACGGTGCTATAAGGGAGACTTTGAAGCGCGCATCAAATGCCGCATGACCTCAACGAGCCAAGCACTGAACTAGTGTGCAAGGTTCCCGCATATCCATGTTTACTATGAGACTTTAAGCGGTGATAATACAATTTTAATTGGTGCGAAGTCTGTAGCAAATTTCATTGCCTGCTTCTACCTGAGTTTCACATACGTCCGGTTAGTACATTGTTAAGTACGGCAGACTAAAAAGGCCGTTTTTAGCTACGTTGGAGGACTGGAAACAATGTTTTTTAATGAGGTTGATGTCTTAAAAATGACAATCCGTCCTTGAAAAAAGGATGTTTTATTTTCGCACATTTGCACAATGGCCGCATGTAGAATAGTTTCGTAAAAACAAAATTTCTGTGTGCATTACAATGTATCTAAAGCACGTGGTACTTGGCACCCTGAAGTATTGACTATATACATACGTGCGTCCTTAAGAGTTATTTGGAGCTTAGATTTTGTTTAGTTTGATTCACGGATACAATGAAGGCGATAAGTCGACTCTAACACATGCGTCAAACACAGCATCGTCTTTATGCGCGGAGTACCAAGCTATAGCGTTCAATATTTTCGTTGAAAGTGTATTTCAACAGGAAACTTAAGCGGTGACCTAGTTAATTTACTTGTGGAAGGTGTTAGGTAAAGTCTAACGTAGAATTCTATCGTTGTGTTTTACGATTACGATTGGTATTTTCCCAGGTACAGCAGTGTGAAAGGTCATTTTTACTGCTTTTGGAGAGCTCGATAATCGTGTAAGTAACAATTGGGCGGTATTTTAAATGACTGAGACAAAGTTAAACGTGTCTTATTTTTTTAGATAAACGCACTGGAAACACGTTTAATAATTCCACGTGAAATATCAGTTTGGCATCGCGCTAGAGCACAGCTCATACTTAGAGATGATGGTATATCTATGGACTAGAAATTTTTGCGAATTTGATTACTTGTAGGTTAGAATCCATTGTACTATGCACACTCAAGCCACGACTATTCATTCATTGTCTGCTGTTCCACTAAGTAGCAGCTAGTTGACAAATAGTTGAGGCGTAAGTATGCATAGTATAATGGATTGTAGCCGGCAAGTCATAAGATTCGATATTTCCCAGTTCCTAGGTATATCGCGAAAATGTTTTCTACCAATATAGGCCTACTCTTGAAATCGCTGAAGTTTCTTGGAATATATATGATTGGCTGATGTACGTCTGATATAAGGTAGCTGTCTGCAGACGCATCAAATATTACAATAGCGGGATTCTTATTGGCTCAGTCAAATAGGGCAACAGCTCCACGTAGAAGCGAAAGTCAGTAAACTTGCGGTAAGCTGAACGTGCGTTGAATTCCAGCAAACAGTCAAGTTTTCCCGCGATAAACCATTATCTCTACTTATGCTCCGAGTCCAACTAACTCTTAATGGTTTAACGCGGAAGGTTAGCTGAGACGGGTAACAGATAGCTGGACAAAGAGATGCTGTGTTGGACATGGTGGTGTTTAGCGGGTATAGGGCGGTGATGCACGCTGACTAGGTGACGCGGCATGGTGGGTGATGTGCACCCCCAAGGGGCAGAGGTCGATAAGGGGGTGGAGGGGAGGTATAGTATGTTCAAACACTGTCGGGGTGATTGATCGCACCATTACGACAGCCGGCTGAACAACAGGCATGCCTAGATCTGGCCTGACCCCCACGTGCATTAGCCCCGTAGCAACTAGCTTCAGGGGGGAAGGATATGACGCTGTGCTGTAGTTGTACAACTACCCTTCTTGCTCGTTGCGACTGTCATACTTCCTGTTGGTCGGATATCCATCTGCATTGTGCAGACCGTCCACCTTGCACACGTTGAACGTCATAAGTACGGCCATATGAACTTTCCGAGAAAAGAATTTTGCTCCAGTTTGCCTCAGTGCCTTACTTTCAAATCTGGAGTTCTGCTTCACAGTTAGTGATGGGGTGTTTTAACGCTCATGTGTTGTAATATTCTATCTGAAAATCATAGGCGTGTGATGCCAGTAACCTTTTTCTGATTGGCGAAGTCTAATGAGAGATGTCACTTCACATAAACACGCTGCAAATTACCATGAAGCAAAGCTGCAGATGTGCACGTAAGGCACTGAAACAAACTGGGCCAAAATTCTCTTCGCGAAAAGTTCAAGGCACTAGTGATTGCAGATTACGTGACATTAAATAAATAACGCCATGAAATTTATCAAATTGGTCAAGAACTTCATCTTTCTGCATTCTGGATTGTTCTAGACCAATTACAAACACTCGCTCAACAGTTTCAACACTGCCAGAAACGACGTCGTGTCCAATAGGCTGGTAGCGACTATTATCTTGAGCATTTCACTAGTTATTGCTGTTTGCTTACACCACGACTTATCTTCACGTGCCCGATCTGAACTCCGCTGAAGTACTGGAAAATATTTTTTAATTGGCCTATTATGTTTTAGGGAGTGCGCTCTCTCCTCAGGCAAAATCTCCACTTACGAATCTAGGGGATATTGTTTGTTTATCAGTTCATCATACTTAGTTACTTTTCCTATTAAAACGCAATTTATTTTCGCCACCATACGTTAATTATGGACATTGTATCCCTTCTGACAAAATAACTTAATTGATTAAACTGGAACAAAATAACTGGATGTAGTTTTTTTATAGACTCCATTGCGATGCAGAGGTGTAAAAAAATTAGAAAAATAGAAAAAGATGAAGCAGAGTATACGTCAGTAAACATGTTACATAACATGAAATTTCGTAACAGGAGCTAGGCAAAATAAAACAGAGTCGCATTCGTGTGCTCGGACTCTTAGCTGTCTTCGTCTGAAGAAAGGAACAGATTCCAGTTCACGAAATAGCGTTTTATCGTATTTTTGTTACTGTATTTTATCTTCCTTTTTTAACAAAATAGGTCACAAACCTGTTACGTCTGCCTTCGTTATTTCTGGTATTTTCCTTTATTATATTCTTTGGTTGTCCTTGTTTTATTTGCTACATTTTATGGAAACATAATAATACACTTACTAAGGAAGGTAAGCATTAGTGAATTTAATTACTTACATGCTAGAATCCACTGTACTATGCATATATAAGCCCCATCCACATGTCCACTAGCTGCTACTCACTGGAGGTAGTTGAGCTTTACGTCACGTCGACAGCGAGGCCATTACAGTTGGAGACATACAACTTGGTGCAATGACAGGAGCTGGGATTCAGTTACGTTTTTTTTCGCAACAATCTGCATTGAGCTACACTGTAGGTAGATATGATGGTATGTCGCGAAAATGTTTTGTGCCAACATACCCTTGAAAATGCCGCAGTTAAGGCTCAGTTTCAGTCGCCATATTGAATTTTATTATTTTTCGCTTTTTTGGAATTCTGAGGAGAAAAATGTTAAATCTGTGACTATACAGCAAATTATAGTTACCTTGAGCCACAATACAAGCATGACAATATAGCTAGTAATGTATAGTTAGGTCGCAATTTGTCGGGAAAATTATAAGTAAAAAAAAATTTGCCACACAGATTGCGGCGTAATTATATGTTAACAGCTAAATTGCAGTATCTGTACTGTAGCGAGATATACGGTAAATATAATTTGAGGTATAATCGTATATTTAGCATTTTTCAACTTAGAATAATAAAAACTAAAAATAATACAATTAAAAATGGCGACTGAAAATGAGCCTTAATTGCAACGTGTGTGATTGGGTGATATACATCTGACACAACGTAGCCTTCTGCAGACCAATAAAAAGCATCAAATTTTACAATAGCGGGATTCTTATTGGCTCAGACAAAAGTTTAACAACTCCACGTACAAGTGAAAGCCAGCTATCATCTGGTAAGCTGAACGTACGTTGAAACCAGCAAACAGTCAAGTTTTCCCGCGATAAAGCATAATCTCTTACTATAGGTTTTGATGCAAACTGTCATTAGTCTTGACCATTGCACTTCAGGGAAAGAAGTAAGCTAAACGGGTTAAACCCACGAACAGATTCAAGCAGAAGTGCTATCTTCCTATGTTTGCATTCGCCCGCCGCCCGCAAGAAAGAAGGCGGCCTTGAAACTATTAACTCCTGCGAGTTCACTTCCTCTCTCGAGAGCTGGGGGGCGTGTTTGCAGTTCAGGGGCTGGGCTGCGTTGTGGAAACTTTGTACACCCCCTCCCCAGCCCTCCCACGCGATGCCTGGAGCGTTGCCCGTGTTTGCGGAAGCAATCGGCGGCTGCGAGAAGCGAGTGCTGGCAACCCGCATCGCGTGGATCAGAACACCCTCCTTCTCTCTTCTCACGTGCGTGCCAGAGTTGCAGCATACTTTACAGGCGTGCCGCGTCATGCGGGTTGCAGATACCCCGCGCCTGGTAAGTTCCTGATTTTAACTAGTGCCTAGTCTCCTGAACAGTGGGTGCTTTATATATATATATATATATATATATATATATATATATATATATATATATAAGAAAGTTGTTAGTTACACTATTTATAACTCAAGAACGGGTGAACTGATTTGGCTGAAAATTGGTGGGGAGGTAGCTTAGAACCAGGAGAAGGACAACAAAGAGAATACAAGTCACTATAAAATGTGGTATAACGAAAACGCATATGACATGGAATAACAAAACGCAAACGACACCTAAACATAATTTTGTCTATGGATAAGTTTGTTTGAAAATTTGATAACTATAATTTTTGACAGAAATCAATAATCAGTAATAATCAGTAATTTGTATTCTCTTTGAATCATCATTGACAATGCCGCGGCCAAGACGATCGAATCTTTCCCGACAAAGCATGTTCACGGGTAGGAAGACCATCTGCGTTGTTTGTTCTTGCGCCTGATAACAAAACAAATGAAGAGTGCAACCTACGCACCAAAATACATAAAAAACAAAGAATCATTAAAATACTTAATCCAAAATCTGCTTACTTATTGCCTCTAAGACGGAACAGAGTTCGCAGGGCCAGCTAGTAAACTATAAAAAAACAATATTTGAAATATACACTTTTTTAAAAGTCTATAATGAAACAACTACAAAACAACAAACCTAGATAATGATATTAGCCAACTTTATGATCAAACATTCACCCAGAGTGATGCATTTTGTTAAACGTGATCTCTTACCCAGCAATTAAATGTATGAGATTTCGGCGTCAGGGATTGTTTTTTATATGTACGGTATACTTGCGAAAAAAATTTTGCTCAGAAAATTGATAAAACATATTGTTTAAGTTTGCTGTTGTGTTTATTTATTTTCAGTTGCCTTTGAGAACCGTTTAATAATAAATTTTCAGTGCCTGAATTATGCACCATGACGTGTTAAATGAGGTAGTTTATTATATATACTGGTGTTATGCTTTTCTCCTTGTATGTAAGTCTTGTGATTACATTTTGACATTGAGTTATCATGACATGCATCAGTACTTAATGGATTTTTGTAAGTTTAAATGTGCTTTTAGTCATCTGTAATCTCTGGTATAAGACTGATATGAATGAATAATTAGATAATCCTTCATAACGATCTTACAGATCTCAACTGTACTGATAAATGAAAAAATTGGAATTTAAATAAGTATTAAGACAGTCTGTATTCAGAGAATCAGTTCAGCGTATGCATGGTGATTCATTTATGAATCGAACAGAAATTCTTAATTTTTAAAAGTTGTAGTTGCAAAAATAATTATTTTGGTGTTTTTTTTTTTTTCCCCATGTTTTAGTGTTGTGGAAGTAACTAGCATAACTTATTTGGGGGAGATATAAAAAGTCATGATGCATTGTAGAGTAAAAACTACTCCTCCTGACCACCCCGTACTGCCATGCATATAGTGATCCCATCCACAAGTGCACTGCATACTGAACCCTGGCTTGCCACACTCGCAGTCCGCTTTCACTCCCAGCGCTGCAGTAACTAATTTACAACAGGAAATTAAAAACTTTTCTGGGAACTAGGTCCACGCATAGAACGAACAACAAAATGCGCGAAAGATCCAAAAGAATTTTAATTTACTACTGGCGTCAATTTTTTTCCCCCCTTTATCATATCTCACCCGGCTTGTTCAGCTTTTGTGCTGCTATCGCGTCGTTCACATTCTTTACAGCACACTTTCAACGAAATTGTCGTGTCATGATAACTTTATGTATAAATATTGTAAGCTATGACGTGTTATATCTATGATGTTGAGAGGAAGCCTCGACTGTGTATATACTCACATACGTATGCAAGCAATTTCCGCAACTTTAACTACATTAGGTCTAGGCTTTGAGACTTAGTAAAAACAAAATTTAGATTACCTAATTACGTATTTTGCATCAGCAATATCAATGTAATATCGCTCTGTAACTTTGTTTATAGCTGATATCGCTACGTACTCTGATTAAATAAATTTCATTTTAACTGACAAATTAAACCTATATAAAGTTATATTTTCTGTCTCGAAGGTTATACTCCATAAAAAACTATTTGCAGCAAAGTTACTGAGCAATTTTACGATATCGACTCTATTCCGGATATAAAAATAATACTCCCGAACGCCGAAAATTTCGGGCCCTTGGCCTGAAGAAGCGTGTCGCCGTAAATTTTTATTGTTTTAATAAGGTTCATGTTAATTAGAAGTATGGTTTGTTTTGCAGATGTTTTGTGACTATATTTACTGTAATAAACATTTTTTTATCTTTCGTAGTTTTTATATAATGACATGTCAAATTCCGTATTTGCGTAAACAATTTTTGTACATTAAAAGAAAACCACCTGACTTACTGAACTGAAATAATTCACACAAAAATATCTACATTGTAGGTTACAGATTCTATATAAAAACAAGGAAAAAAGTGTTTATCATCTAAAAATGTCTAAACTTAAAATTCAAATTCAAACATCAATAATATTTTTTTTAAAGGAGACCTTGTAGTCTACAACATCGTTATTCAATGTGATCAGTTATAGATCGGTAAGTCTGGTGGTTTACCTTCAATGCACAAAACCCTTTTATGCATGTTCAGACTTTGACGTGCCGCTATCAATAAACTACAAGAGCAAAAAAAATAGTCACAATGTATTATACAAAACATATTTCTCGCACAAATGCAAAGATTATTACACAATATTTTTTTTGGTTAACCACCTTAAACTTTCCTACCAGTTCTTGCATATTATTTATCCAGTTGACAGTCCGCTTCACTCAGAGCTAGGAATAATGGAATTCCGTATTAGTTTACTTATAAACCAGTTAGTTGCTCAAACTACTCCAGTATGTATAAGGAATATATTCCAAGAACTATAAATCTGTCTAGGTTTTGGCGTGTCGTTATGTGACTTCGTAAATATTTCCTGTCCCTTCATTGCACCACAATGTAGCAATGGGCAGAAAACTCACGGTTAAACAAAACCTATTACAGGAAGATAAACAATCAAAGTATACTTATAAAATATAGCACAAGATATTGTCACAAAATGTATTACATACACGTCGTTTCAAAGAAAGACTATTCAAAACTAAATTGAGACACAAAAAAAAAAAAACAAGACGAGCAAAAACGAAAAATGTATGTACTAAACTACGACAAAACAAAACCTGACAGAATTGAACAACTAAATACAACGAACATATTCCTTCAACAACAGATTCAGCGCTTTTTTTTTTTTTTTTTTTTTTTTTTTTTTTTTTTTTTTTTTTTTTTTTTTTTTTTTTT